>JAVQJF010116371.1:0-13918 GCA_036023855.1 Gadopsis marmoratus
TGTAGTGACATTTAGCTACATGGACGAGCTGATGCTTCATGTTTCACTTTGATCCTTTGTTCCTTTAATTCTTTTGAACAGTATATATATATATATATATATATATATATATATATATATATATATATATATGTGTGTACAGCATCTGTATGAGTGTTTGTCTGACAGTGTGTTTGAGGTTGAAGCTGTGCTGTTGTACCACAGTCAGACCCCCCCATCCTGCTGCACAATGATTTGACCCACAGTACAAAGTACGGTGAGGGTGGAGAAAACAAACACGCCTTGGAGGGGATTTCTGCTCATTCTAAAGGAACACTCCACCCAAAATCTCTCTTTCAATATCAGCAGCTGCTTCACACACACAGACCTCGGCTTCCTGCGAGCAGAGAGGAGAAAGCGAGGCGGCGTTGGACAGGAAGTGTCTCCTTGTCAAAGAGCAGCTCCATTAACAGGCAGGAAGACACACTGATTGGATCCCGGATGTACTTAGCCCCGCCCACATCCTAAAGGGCTAGAAAAGGAAAACACTATCGCTCATTTTTTCACAAAGACCATCAGGGTTCATGATCAAGGAAAAGACTAAACAATGGACAGTGAATAAGTCCTGTAGTCCTGGTTCGTCCGCAGAGTTTAGGACTCGCTCGTTAATCTGCCATCTTTCCTAAAAACACTTCAGTTGTTTCTGGGAAACACCTCTCAGGCTGAAGAAGGTTTGTGAGGTGGATTTTATGATTTATGATATATTTTTATGATCCATCCCAGGATGTCTCTCGTCCTTCCTGAGTCCTGCATGTCTTTGTGTTTGGTCCTGCGAGTGTTGACTGAATGAAACGTCGCTGCTGTCTGTTTGCAGGACGGTCACCCCGACAGGCTGCAGTGTGGACTGGAGGTGGGAGGACGTCTCTTCCTGCTGGACCTGGAGAAGAACCAGTGAGTCCGATTCACAGTGTGACATTAATTGCAACACCAACATAAAGAGTGTGTTCTGATGTGTCGTCTCTGTGCAGCGACCTGCTGCCCAAACCGCCCAACGTCTTCTACTACCTGCCCAACGGCACCGGGGTGTCTGTGACAGCTGACCCCGTGGTGAGTCAGTGAACGCACCGCCGTCCGTCCTCAGGCTGTCTCTGTGTCTCCTGTTTTCCAGCTGTGACAGATGTTTGTTTGTGTGCAGACTCACTGTTATTACCACGGCAGCGTCCGAGGCTTCCCTCAGTCCAGGGTGGCTGTGAGCACCTGCTCCGGACTCCGGTCAGTCACCTGCACACACTCCACTCCTGACTTATTCCTATTACTCAGGTAGTTCCTGAGTTAGATCCAATGACTGAACTTTGAAAGTTCTTCTACAGCTTCTATTCAGTTCAGTTTACTTTATACAGCACCACATCATGACAAAGTTATCTCAGGGCTCCTTCATACAGAGCAGGTCCAGTCCGACTCTGTACAGAGACCCAACAGTCCCCACCACGAGCAGCACAGAACCAGAACCAGGCTCTGGCTGGGTGCCCATCTACCTCGACAGCAGTAAATACAGAGTTTGCACGAAGGGGAAAGTTCTTACCTTTAACATTTATGTTTTCAAGGTTAGAAACCTGCTTGAATTTGAATCAACTCCTTTAAAATCGCTTTATTTTGAAAATGATCTGGTGTCTCAGCATCCTCACATGAAACGATCCGTCGTCATGTTTGTCTCCTGGGATTTATAGTAACTATTTAGATGTGATGAAAAAGGCTTCGAGAGTCTGGAAACCTTTGGTTTAGGTACCTTGAATGTTCATGTTGTATGAACCCTGTAAATAACATGAATGTTTGCAGCTGATCACTGACAGTTTACATGTTCACGTCCTGCTTATTGAGAGAAAAACATTTTCTCCTCCAACAACAGTGAAGCAAAATAAGAAGCAAAATCTCTTAAACCTAAAAACCTGCAATCCGGTTTGTACAGAGTCCAGGATTTTCTGTTTCAGGTCTTTGTGTTTCTGGGCTGAAAACGTGATTGATGACATCATCGTTCCCCTGCAGGTTAAACTGATCCGGATCAATATGAGTGACCTCTGACCTCCACAGGCTGCAGCAGGATTAATGGACCTGGTCCAGTTTGTGGTTTTCAGGTCAGAGACCCTGTACACAGAAACCTCTGTCCTCTGGATCAGCATTACCAACACGAGGGAGACCTTTAATTCACCACTGAGAACAAAAGCAGCCACAAACTAACAGACGGTTCAGTTTCAAAGACGGATGAATCGTGGAAATGAAGCTTCAACACAGACTGAAGTCACGGTTTCGTCTCGTCGGGAATCTTTTGTCTGAACTTTAGAGACATTTTGACCCAACAGGAAAATTCACATCAAACCTTATTATTTAGTGCAGCTTTAAACACAGTAGCTTAATTACTTTGTTAGCATTCATCTGTTCGTATTTGATCCAATATTTAGTTTGCTGTTGGTGTGGCAGCAGAGAAATTAAAGGTCAGCAAAACACCACACGGTCGGAGCTGCTGGAACATACGTCCCCGAGACCAAATCTAGAAACAGCTGAAGTGAAGGTCATTGATCATTACGAGAGCGCTGAGATAACTGAGTTAGGATAAATAAAACTGAACTGAAGTTCTGTGGAGCTTCAGCGTGAGTTTGGGTCTGAAACCAGGCTGGAACACATCGTGATTATTGTCCAGTGTGGTTTAAGATACAGACGCTCATAATCACACGTTATTAAGAATCTATCAGTCTGATTGATCATCCGCAGTGATGTGAGAAGGGAGACTTCCTGTGCTTCCTCCTGCAGCGGCGTCATCGCCATCAACTCCACGGTGAGCTTTGAGCTGCAGCCTCAGGAGGACGACCACCAGGGGGAGGAGGAGGGGGGAGGAGGGGAGAGTGGAGGAGACGGGAGTGGAGGCAGCGGAGGAGATGAAGAAGGAGGAGGAGGAGTCCACCTGCTGTTCTCCACCGGCCCTCTGGAGGGCGACAGTGCTGGAGGCTGCGGGGTGTCTCACACCTCCATCCCCCCTATCCACAGCTCCACCCACACACAGCGGGTGAGGCAGAAGCTCCCAGAGATCCACAGCTGTGTTAGAAAGGACGAGTCGACTACGACTCCCAGGGTGCACTTCACCAGTAAACATCCAATCACAGAGCTTCACCGTCTGATGTGATCTGAGCTGAACATGACACTGATTTTACAGTCTGCAGTTTAAATCGCCTCACTTTCACATTCTGAACTAGTTCCCTCCCAGTTGTTCGCCATAGCAACAGCTGCTGAGGCTCATGGGTATTGTAGTATTTAGAGCCGTCCACCAAACGGACGGACAAAACCCGATCTCTCAGAAACAAAAAGTTTCATTAGAAATCATTAGAAAACAATGAAGTTACTGTGCAGAGTCTCCAGTTTGCATGCTGTCCTGTGACCCGTCGCCGGGTCAGAACCGGCAGCAGCTGTAGTGACGTGTTGCTGTTTGACTCTGTCCTGTCTGTCTGCAGAGGAAGAGAGACATCCTGTCTGAGACCAAATACATCGAGCTGGTGCTGGTGGCCGACAACCAGGAGGTCAGTGTGCTGCTCTGTAATACAGAGCTGCAGCTAATCAAGATTTTCATTGTTGATTCGTCTGCTGATGATCTTCTTAATGAAGTGATTAAAGACTACTGGTTCCTTTAACGCTGTCAGACAATGATGAAGGTCGAAGCAGCAGAACCAGAGATATCATCTTCATTGTTCCACGCCTTCTTCTTCTTTGTCAAAACCTGGTGCATACATTTCCCACAATGCAACTGGACAGCTGGCTGTGAGATTGGAGTCAGGGTTCACTGTGGCACCTGATTTACTCACCAAACACGAAAGACATTTTAGTCTCATTGTTGTCCTGCTTTTGTAATGTTTATGTCCTCCCAATATTTTGAGGCTACAGCTGACGCCGGCTTTGTTGTGTACAGTTACCATGGTAACTCACTCAAGGACAGGTATCAGACTTCACAGAGACTTAAAGACTTTACTTGTTTCAGATAAAGAGTAAAAACAGCTTCCAAAGTGACGTCTACAAATGTCTCGGTCTGTCGGAAACTCAAAGAGATTCAGTTTACTGAGAGAAAACAGAAAAGAATCAGAAAACCTGAGACATCAGTGAAGCTGGAACTTGGATGTTGCTCTGCTTGACGTTTGAGTGCAGTAACGTCCTTTTGACACCAGATGGCGACGGCTCATTTCATGAAAAACCTCATAACTGGCAGCTGAATCACCTCTTCATGACTCACTGTGTATTTTAATTTGTTTCTCACAGTTTCTGAATTACCAGAAGAACAATAAGACCATCATCTACCGCATGCTGGACGTGGCCAACCAGGTGGACTGGGTGAGAGCAGTGACCTCTGACCTCCCTGTAACCGTGAAGCAGTTTAATCTGCCGTAGAAGAAGAACCGAGCCGCCTCCCTTCTGTCTGTTTCAGTTCTACCGTCCTCTGAACGTTCGGGTGGCGCTGACCGGCCTGGAGATCTGGAGCGACCGCGATAAGATCCCGGTGAAGAAGAGTCCCACCAACACCCTCAACAACTTCCTGGAGTGGAGAACCAGAGAGCTGCTGCCACGCCTTCGCCATGACAACGCCCAGCTCGTCATGTAGGAGGACGGCGACATGTAACAGGATTCAGATTCTGATCGACCAATGATTGTCAAAGGTTCATCTTCGTTTTGCAGGGGGGGTTCGTTCGATGGCACCACCGTGGGGATGGCGTCTCAGTCGTCCATGTGCTCCAGAGACCGGTCGGGTGGCGTCAACGTGGTGAGTGGAAACAGACAGATATTATCTATAAACTAGATTCACTAAACAGATTGTATGTTTGCAGCGAGAGGAGCTGAATTTACACTCTGAACTTTAAATGTATTTACTTTTCATTTCTGGGTCCATTTTGGGGGAATTCAGCAACGACGGTGCCACATTTTGTTCACAGCTGAGTCAAAGAAGCATTTTAAAGTTCCTACCACTCTGATCCACACCTCTCCGTGGCAACGGCAGCTGAGGTTCATGGGTATTGTAGTCCTTCGAGCCGTCCACCAAACTGACAGAAGAAACCTGAATCAAAGTGTGAATAATTATTTTCTATGTTCCGTAACTTTCAGGAAGTCCTTTAAGAACATGTTCGTCACAACTCTTTTTAAATTCCCCACATCAGCTTAATGTCTTCTTCCTATTTTAAGTCCTTTCAGTTCCAGGACTCTACAAGGAAACCTTTCTAGAAAAGCAGCGAGCCAGTCTAAACACCTGTCTCCCTCTCAGGACCACCTGGTCAGTGTGTTGGGCGTCGCCTCCACTGTTGCTCATGAGCTCGGTCACAACCTGGGGATGAGTCACGACACCGCAGAGCGCCGCTGCTCCTGTCAGAACGAGCCGCGGCTCGGAGGATGCATCATGGAACCCTCAACCGGGTCAGTGCCAGAATATTTAACGAAAGGTTAAGTTTGAACAAGTTCGAACCTGTTCGAGCCTGTTGCCTCCGCGACCCGGCCCCGGATAAGCGGAAGTTGGATGGATGGAAGTTCGAACCAACGCGTAATTTCACGTGATGTACATTTCTGAGTTCCTCCCACAGACGAGTGAGGTGAAAGGTCGGCAGTCAGTCGGTGTGCAGCAGACGTTCTCGCTGCCTCACTCTGTTTCAGTCCTCTGATCTGTTCAGAGGTTGTGGAGTAACACCGCTCTCCCATTTATCATCTTACGACCCCTCAGATTTATCTGCTGACCCTTTGAAGGGGCCCAAGCCTTAGGTTTGGAACCACTCTGCTAAACTGTACATAAAGTAGTTGAAGACGTGACCTCTGACCCTCAGGTTCATGCCGGGTCAGCAGTTCAGCAGCTGCAGTGCTGCAGATCTGTCCGTCAGCCTGCTGCACGGCGGCGGGATGTGTCTGTTCAACGTGCCGCAGCCGGAGCGTCTGCTGGGAGGACCTCGCTGTGGAAACCTGTACGTGGAGCGAGGAGAGCAGTGTGACTGTGGCCTGCTGGAGGTACTCACCTGTCTGTCTGACTGTCTGTCTGCCTGTCTGTCTGTCTGCCTGTCTGTCTGTCTGTCTACCTGCCTGTCTGTCTACCTGTCTGTCTACCTGTCTGTCTGTCTACCTGTCTACCTGTCTGCCTGCCTGTCTACCTGCCTGTCTGTCTACCTGTCTGTCTGTCTACCTGTCTGTCTACCTGTCTGTCTGCCTGTCTACCTGCCTGTCTGTCTACCTGCCTGTCTGTCTACCTGCCTGTCTGTCTACCTGCCTGCCTGTCTACCTGCCTGTCTACCCATAAGCTTCTGCTTTCTCAGAGTTATCTTTAAGCATCTTTGTGTTATCTGTTATGAAATACATCTGTCCAATCTGTGTGAGCGGTGTATACCTGTTGATGTGTTGTGTGCTCTGATTGGTCAGGAGTGTGAGGACCCCTGTTGTAACGCCTCCACCTGTCAGCTGGTCCCTGGAGCTCAGTGCTCGTCTGACGGCATCTGCTGCCACGACTGCAAGGTGAGACTGACTCGACACACAGACACATGTTACTGTTTCTGTCTAACTGGATTTAATGTAACCTCCCCTCCTCCCCCCCTCCCCTCCTCCTCCTCCCCTCCTCCTCCCCCTCCTCCCCCTCCTCCTCCCCCCCTCCTCCTCCCCTCCTCCTCCTCCTCCTCCTCCTCCCCTCCCCTCCTCCTCCTCAGTTGCAGGCGGCAGGTTCGGTGTGTCGCGAGCCGCTCGGAGAGTGCGACCTCCCCGAGTTCTGCACAGGCTCCTCCCCTCACTGCCCCCCCAATGTCTTCCTGCAGAATGGAGAGCCCTGTGAGGACAGCGCCTCCTACTGCTATGGAGGAGTCTGTGCCAGCATGCACACCCAGTGCCAGATGCTGTGGGGAGCCAGTAAGACACCAGTTTACACTGAATCTCTTCATACTGAGCCAAAACCTGCTTACTCTGGACCTAAACACGTTTACACCTGACCTAAACCAGATTACACAAACCTGTTGGTCCATTTCATTTATAATTAAACCAGTTTACACTAACCCAGATTTGTTTAGCATCCCTGAGAAATCAGTTCACACTAACCCAAAGGTAGATCTGGCTGAAAACCAGTTTACCTGACTGACTGTCTGTCTGTCTGTCTTCAGATGCCACCAGCGCTCCAGCTGTCTGTTTCTCATCAGTCAACAAACAGGGAAACAAATATGGAAACTGTGGTCAGCTGATCAACAGCTCCTACGTCCCCTGTGGGAACTCGTGAGTACACAGACAGTACACAGACAGTACACAGACAGTACACAGAGTACAAAGACAGTTAATGTCTGTCTGTCTGCTCCTTCACGCAAAACAAACCTCAACCCTGTTGTCCTGTAGAAACATCCACTCACATCACTTCCTGTTGTTCCTGCTGTGTTTGTGTTGCAGTGACATTCACTGTGGCAGGATCCAGTGTCAGGGAGGGAGGGAGCGCCCCCTGCTGGGCACCAACGCAGAGATCCTTACCACCACGGTGCGCTTCAACCACAGCGACCTGGTCTGCAGAGGAACCTTCTTCCACCTGGGAGACGACGTGTCGGACCCCGCCACCGTGGCCCAGGGCACCGCCTGCAGCCCCGGA
Source organism: Gadopsis marmoratus (assembly GCA_036023855.1). Lineage (NCBI taxonomy): Eukaryota > Metazoa > Chordata > Actinopteri > Centrarchiformes > Percichthyidae > Gadopsis > Gadopsis marmoratus. The sequence continues at coordinate 7,598 of JAVQJF010116371.1, forward strand.
AAGGTTAGACAGCGCCCCCCACAGGCCTGGAGGAACTAATAGAGTTTAGGTTCAGAAAGAACTGAATGTTCCGTATCTGTAAAATCAGATATAATGGAAATACATGAAAACACAATGTAGCAAGAACACAAGAGTTCTTTAAAGTTGGACAGCAGACAAATTATCTTTGATCACATAGATGCTGTAAATATTCTGTTTTACAAGAAAATATTAAATGTGTTCATGGAAAGGTTTTTGTGTTTCAGGCCTGTTTAAACCAGAAGTGTCAGGACGTGTCGGTGTTTGGAGTGGACGAATGCCGCAGCAAGTGTAACGGTCACGGGGTGAGTGTTTGACCTTCATCAGATTTCAGAGGTCATCGCCCGTCTGTCCTCCGCTGTCTTTAAGGGTCAGTTCGTCCCCACAGTGGAACAGTGGAAACAGAAGCAGACAATAAATACGTGTTGCATTATGGGACATGAGGTCTGTGTAGTGGAAATGGCGACGTCATTGTGTGTCGGTGGTGTGTAATGTGCAGTGTTACTGTGTTTCAGGTGTGTAACAGTAATAAGAACTGTCACTGTGATGTGGGCTGGGCTCCACCTGACTGCAGGTACTCGGGTCACGGAGGCAGCGTGGACAGCGGACCGGCCAGAGCTGCTGGAGGTGCCACACCCTGAAAATACTGTCTGCATACATCTGACTGTTGAAGCTCTCTGGTTAACCCCCCCCCCCCTTTCAGAGTCTGACCCGGTCCGAGTGGCTCTGCTCGTCGTCTTCCTCTTCGTCCTGCCCGTGGTCCTCCTCTTCCTCGCTCTGTGCTTCCCTCGTCTCCGTCGGAGTCTGGTCTGTCTGGGACCCAACAGCCCGTTTCATAAAGCTCGACAACACAACCGGTAACACTGAGTGTGTGTGAGAGAGATAAGATAACCTTTTATTGATCCCTGGGGGGACTTTCACACGTTACAGCGGCTCAACAACATAAAAAAGTAATAAAAATATGTAATATAAAACACGAAAGATCTACCCTTCTCTACGTACAGATAAACAGTGGTGTAGTTGCACATTATCAGCCGTGGTAAAAATGTATAATACAAAACAGGAACTATATTCTTCTATATGTACAGTGGTATATTTACACATTATTATAAGGTGATGAGAGAGGATGAGAATGTCCGAGGAAAGAAGAAACAATACCTAAAATGTATTATGTTATGTAGCAGTGGTTGTGTTGACAGAGGAGTTGTCCTGGATAGACAGTGGACAGTCCAGGACAGAGCTAACCAGTGTATTTAGTCTCTTCCCGTCCCTTTCTGTACTCCCACGTCCCCAGAAGACCACAGCGTAGAAGACTGCTGATGCCACCATAGTGTCATAAAATGTTCTTAACAGTGTCCTCCGAAGGATCTCAGCCTTCTGAGCACGTGCAGACGACTTTGACCCTTCTTGTACAGAACATCTGTGTTGTCTGTCCAGTTTATTGTTGATGTGAACACCCAGGTATTTGTACCCTCCCACCATCTCCATATCCTGGAGGCTCACCGGTGTAGTCTGGGAGTGTGTGTCTGTGTGTGTGGCCTTAATCATTTTTAGTAATCAGCTAATGAAGCTTCATAACGCATTTGACATCTGTAGTTAATTAACAGTGAAATTACTACAAGTTGCGTAGTTAAACTACATTATGTGTTTAAATGTAGTTTAATGCTCAATGTGGATTTCAGCTGTTCACAAATGTGCATCTCTCTCTGATTCTGGTGTGTTTCCTTACCCACGATGCAGTGTGGCTCACTGTGAGTTTGACCCCGCCAACGTCTCCAGGTACTGCTGGTCCTGCTGGGACCTGCTGGTCCTGCTGGGTCCTGGTCTGTAGTCTGTCCCTGTAGAGTCAGAGAAGTGACGTTTTTTCATGTCTGACAGACTTTAAATATCCACGTCTCCCGTCTGCTCCCACCTGCAGAGGAAAACCACAGCAGGACTTAAAGCTGCATTGATCCAGATCTCTCAGCTCCTGCAGTCTCACACAGTCAGCCAGTCGGCTCCAGAATCAGGATTTAATCTGAATCTGTATTTTAAGGCAGCCAACTGTCTAACTGATAAAATCTGATGGGGAGACAGACAGATCAGAGAGGGTTCTGGGTAGACAGAGAGTACACAGGTGCAGCTTTAAGTCTGTTAGCTGGACAGGCTGGTTTAGTCTGTGATGTCTGTGGTGATGTGAGAGCGTCACGAAAACTGCCCCCCTTTGCTCCAGCTGAGACCAACAGACCCTGAACGCCTCGTGTTGCCTGTAATTGCTGTGTTTATGTGACGTGTCGGTTGCTGCTTCATCTTCCACCTGCTTAGCTGTTTATCATTAAAGTGAATAACAGGAAATAGTTTAGCAGGTGATCCTCCCAGAACTGAGGGGGAGGAAGTATTCTGATCTGTTACAACAGTAAAAGTACTAATACCACAGCGTAGAAATACTCTGCTACAAGTAAAAGTCCTGCATTCAAAATGTACCAAGTACAAAAATATCAGCATCAGAATATACTTAAAGTACCAAAAGTAAAAGTACTCACCATGCAGAATAATATATATGATATAATTGGATTATAATTGTGTTCAGCACTTTAATGTTGCAGCTGCAGCTACTTTTAATATTTATATTCTGCTGGTAGATTCATCAATAATAACTCATCATCACCGATTAGATGATTATATTTTGTATTAATAATCTGAATCTGTAAAGCAACTGAAGTTATCAAATAAATGTAGTGAAGTAGAAGTATAAAGTGAGTGTACATGAGTCCAATACTAGAGTGAAAGTATGTACTGTTACTTTCCACCACTGGACACGAATCATGTGATCAGCTGATCAGTTTAGTGAGTAGACGACTAAACTTAAACGGCTCTTCTGTTCTTTTGTAATGAAGAATAATGTGAATTTTAAAGAGTGTAATGTTTGTGTCTGAGATGTGGGAGGAAGAAATACGTCCACAGTGCTTTCACTGTTTTTCTACATGACTTTGAACTTGTCAGGACGCCGGTGATGGAGCGAGTGGACGGCAGGAACGGAGAGCAGGTCCGACCTCTGAGGTACCACCTGAACCCGCCGACCGACATCCCGCTGACCCCGCCCCACAAAGAGGTAACCATGGCAACCCAACTTATGGACTTCTCTGAGTAAGGAGGTGTAGTGCGATATGTGAGATTGTTAGAGTCACCGCAATTCAGCTAACACCCGGGAAAAAATCAGGAGGTAGTCTGTTATTACAGACACCTGAACTAACCGTTCTGTTGATCCGTGACCTTTAACCTGCGATGGTCTGTCTGTAACAGACACATGCAGCATGTCGTCAGACTCTGAATGAGGTTTTCGGACTTCTGGAACAGGAACCTGGAAGTTTCTCAGTTCCAGTGGTTCCTGAAGCTCAGCGCCTCTTCACAGTGATTGTTGTAATATTTGGACATTTGTGAGTTATTATATTTGCATGATGAGCATTCAGTTACATCAACTTCTCTGTTATTGAGTCGTTCGTTTCTCTCTGAGACGACTCGTCGCTCCTCGTTCGTATCGTTCAATGATGATCGACACATCACTTATTAACACGCCTGCTGGTTTGACCTTTGACCTCTCATGCATGTGTCAGCTGTCACTCTGCCTCTGCTTCCTGTTTTCTCTCCCATCAGGTTCATGACAGACCTGCTCCTCCCACTAAGCCACTTCCCCCTGACCCCGCCCTAAAACCCCCGCTGCAGGTAACCTCACCTGGCCTCACCTGGAGGCGTTAACGTCGCCGCTGCTAACAGTTAATGCTCAGCCTGTCGGTCTGTTTGATTGGCTCAGTTGTTGTCTGTCTTGTTGTTGTCGTTCTGCTGTGGCTGTAGTCCTGGTCTGGTTGTGCACGATCTGTTTGAGTGGATTTGTCTGAAGCACAGGTCTTTATGGGTCCAAATCTTCAGACCCGATCTGAGGAAAAACCATCAGGAACATGAGTCAGAGCCTGTCCGATCAGATCTGATGCTCCGTTTAGTTTTCTTCAAAGAGAACCTCCATTTTTCCTGAACATGTTTAGGACGTTTGGATCCAGGTGTTAGACCTACTGACACACAGACCTGAGCTCTGCAGCAACACATCAGGGCCCTGCCAGACCTGATCAGACCGGAGATAATTTGGACTTGGTCTAACTCCAGTTCCGGTCTGTTCTCAGGTTCTAGCAGTGGACTGGACCTGTGAAGACCACTAGGCTGAAGGATCTGTGAACATATTTATCGATGGTTTGTGTCTGAATTTGAAGGTGTAGTTAGAAACTGTTCCCTCCTCATCAGGACTCAGAGGTTTAAGAGGAGAAGTAAAAGTGATCAATACAGCTTGAAAGGTGGCGTCACATTACTGATAAACCGTTGACCTCTGCACTGTGGATCCATTTCCCCAAAGATCCCCTAAACCATCACCCTGATCCAAAACCCTGCTGCTTCAATCTATTAAACAGAGACTGCCCCCCCACCAAGCCTCTGCACCCAGGTACAGCGTCCTGTGATTGTCTCTGTAGAGATGGCTGCACCGCCACCTGCTGGTTGGAGGAGTAATGTAACAGCTATCTCGATCCGACCAATCAGAGCCCAGCCACATGACAACCTGCAGAGGAACAGGTGCTGCTGCAGGGTTAATGCCAGTCTCTCAGTCCTGTCTCACTTCCTGTCTGTGGCGCATTGGTTCCTGCTGAAGACGAAAATCTTTAAAAACACAAATATGTAGTTTGATGTTTAAATCAGCAGCTCGCTGTAGGTTTGAACTAACAGGAGTAAACAGCCTTTGCTGGACTGTAGCTCCTTTGGCATGAAAGCTCTGCATGGATCCACTGATCAGCTGATTACAACTGAAGTGATCAGATTTCAGTCTGAAACGTGGCTGTAATGGATGCTGGTGTGACCTTTGCTGCATGGTTTCAGTTGTTCTTTGCTCTAACGTTGTTTCTCTACATGCAGCACTGATGATAATAACACTGTAGTTTCATTAAGGATAATTTTAAATCAGCAGGAAAATGTAACAGAACGTCAAAGTAGCAGCTGACAGAAATCCTCGCAGCACGCTGCCTCCTAAAGGGTAAATCTTCTTCTCTCTTCCTCCTCGCTAACCTCCCAACCTTCCAGCTGCTGGCGAGGCGACCAGCTCCCCCCAACAAGCCACTCCCCCCTGACCCCGTCACACCTGGACAGGTACACCACACCTGCATGCTGGTGGCTGTTAGCATGTAGCTCGCGTGCACTTTGCATGTAGAAAGAATCAGATTCTGCTGCAAACTGACCCTGAAAGAAGTGATGAAGGTGATTGATCAGCCGAATGAGGTGTGATTCCACCTGATTGATCGACGTAATCTTTGTTCCTAATTGGTGAATCTGTGATTGTTGAGATCTGGTGATTAATCGGGAGCAAGTGAGTGTTCTGAAGATGTGGTTCGATGATGGATCAGATCACAGGATCCCTAACAGACGTGGTGCGTTCAGGAACAGAAATCAGCATCGGTGAGGCGGATGGAGTTACCTGAACTCTCATTTCTTACCTGGTAAATTCAGCATGGCGTTCAGCACCGACTCCAGTTCGGTCGACAGCAGAGTCACGTCACACTGTTTTTATTCACTAATTCATTCCATTCAATTCTACTTTGCTGCTTCAGTGAACATCAGCACTCCTGCAGATGTTTCACATTAAAAGTGCAGTAGGAAAAGCTTTTTCAACAGCTAGAAGGCTTTTAATTTGAAACATAGTCGTGAGAAGTGTTGCGTTTCATTGACGGCAGATTAAAAGCAATAAAAGAAACAGAATCAACCAGAAAAATGTGTGTATTTCTGTGGTAGAAGAACCGAAGCACAGGGTTCCTACGCAGCACGGAGAAGTATTTCATATTTTTCAATTTTAAATTTGAATCATTTTCAGGTCTGGATACATATGGATAATTATGATGTTATATAATATTGTATATGTTTCCAGACTTTTACCACTATTATGTTTGCTTAAATATTAAATTCAGCATTTCTAAAATGAAAGAGATCAGCGGAGGACAGGTGAGTGCAGCTACGTGTCTGATCCATCAGGTGATGAAGCTTTCTACATGTGACTACATCACATGTTAAGGAACTTTTATTTTAAAACTTTCTGTTGCACTGAGGTTCCCATGATTCTCTCTTCAGGTCCCGGTTCCATCCAGACCTGTGGTGCCCATAAAGCCCCGCCTACTGGCCCCGCCGTCCCACCCCCAAACCCCCCCCCACCCCGGCTACACCGCCAACACCAAACCACCACAAGACAGAGCCGTCGCACCTGCAGCCGGCCCCAACAGGTACACCTGGTGACCAAAG
>JAVQJF010116374.1:0-11954 GCA_036023855.1 Gadopsis marmoratus
CTCTACCCAACCGGTCGAGGCAGATGACGCCCACCAAGAGCCTGGTTCTGCCTGAGCTTTCTGCCTGTTAAAGGCAGTGTTTCCTTGCCACTGTCTCCTAGTGCTGCTCATGGTGGAATGGTTGGGTCTGTACATATAGAGTTGGCTTGGACTTGCTCTATATTAACAAGTGCTATGAGATAACTCTGTTATGATATAGCACTATATAAATAAAATTGAATTGAATTGAATTGAATAATTAACCGTGAGAATTCTCCTGAGATTTACTTTGAAATTCAGAGAGCACTTCCTCAGTATGCATCAGGTTTGGTGAACATGTGAGTTAATAATAAACCAGTGAATGTGACATGCTGTTATTCAGCTCAGTGTCTACAGGCTTCCTCATACTACCTTAAAAATTAACAACAATAAATAATAATACTTTTCACACATTGAGTACTTTTCAAGATATTTACATCAAAACTGAGGTCAAAGAAGAAAAAACACAGGACATCAAACCACCTTCCCGCCTCCTGTGATTGGAGCGTTACCTGTCATTTTTATTTACCTGTGGAGAGTTTGTTGCTTCTCATTGGTGGACACGGCAGCCTGCAGCACTTCACCTATCACCTTCTTCACCTGCCCCAATGCCTCATGGGATGTTGTTGCACCGAGCTGCTGCAGCAGGAAGTTCCTGAGCTGAGAGGAGGCGAAGGTTAACCAGCAGAGGGCAACAGCAGCACAGGGAACGTTTGGTAAAGACTCAGAGAGGAGGAGAAGGAGAAGAAACTGTTTCTGCACTGAAACCTGACTGAAGGGATTCAAGATGATCAGAGATTTAAGATTTGAAATCTTTCCAGTTCAACATGTAGTCATATCCTCTTCCTTGCTGAGTCGCATGTTCAGACTGATGCTGCTCTCATGTCTGTATGAAGCTACAGCTGACTAGCTTAGCTTAGCATAAAGACTGGAAATAGAAGGAAACATCTAGCTTAGCATAGCATAAAGACTGGAAATAGAATGAAACATCTAGCTTAGCTTAGCATAAAGACTGGAAATGGGGAAACAGCTAGTTTAGCTTATCATTAAGACTGGAAACAGGGGGAAACAGCTAGCTTAGCATAAAGACTGGAAACAGGGGCAAACAGCTAGCCTGGCTGCTCCTCCAAAGATCCTGATTAATACGTTTATTTCAGAAAAACTAATAAATCAAAATTTAGTGTTAATAATAATAATACATTTTAATACAAGTGTTTTACTTTTGTGGGCTGCCCCCTCTGCTCCTGATTGGTTGTCACCACGCTGATGTCATGCAGGAAGGAAGTCAGCGGCTTGACTGAGGTCACCAGGACGTAAACATTCACCACGGCGACCAGAGCAGTAGGCGGGGCTCCGAGAGGTGAGTGGCTATCGGAGGGAAGAAGGTGAAATGTGAACAAAACAGACGAAGTGTTTATCTTCAGGTGATCAGGTGACCAGCTCACCTGTTGGCTCCCGCAGACTCCTGAGGAACCTGCACCTTCCGATTGGTCGAACCACAGGAGTATGGCCTCATGGATAATTCAGATCCTGAGACGGTGAAACAAAAACAGGTACATGAGGCTTCTAAATAAACTTTACTTGCGTCCTGATATGACATTTAGGAAACCGGAGTTTTCTCTCCATTCACAAACAAAAGCACCAAAACCTGCCAAACCACCAGGAGCTTCATGCTCACCTGTCCAGGTGACATGTTGCCTGTTTCCTGTGTGACTCTTCAGACTCACCTGTCGGGTGGGATCGAGTGTGCAAGTGACAGAGACCTCCACCTGCATCAGAGAACGCCTCCATCACCCCGGGCAATAAGTTCACCTGAGAACACAGAGACAGGAGAGTTCAGGACGACTCAGGTAACATCAGTCTCTGATTGGCTGGAACAGTTGTACAGGTGAGTCTCACCGTCTGATGATGCTGCAGGTGAGAGAAGGAGATTCTCCTCAGACAGCTTCTCTCTGAACTACTGAGACACAGCAACAGGCTCCACCCACTCACACCTGTAACCATGGAGACACGCAAAGGGAGTTACACCTGTAACCACGGACAGCAGTACACAAACACATTTTCTTTTGATTTCTTGGAAATTCAGTGGATGAAAGGTGATTCAACATGATGCAGAGCCTCTTTGGCTCTTATCGATCAGCAAAATTGATTTACGATCAATCAAATGACCACCTGACCTCCTCAGCACAAACCCTTTTCTGACGTTTAATCAACTTCATATCATGTTGACGTCAAGTTAAACTGGATCAAGTTTAAAGAAATAGAGAACAGAAGAGACAGACAGACAGAGAGAGAGACCGGAAGCCGTCAGTCTGATAACTGATTCTGACCAAACATGGAGACAGAGAAACATGTGGAAGTGATTTGAAGTTAACAGGAAACGTTCTGCTGTGTTTTTTGGCTGCAGCTTCGACTGCTTTGGTCTCTGAGTTTTCAGAAAGTTTCTGCAACAACACAGAGCCTCTCCTCCATCTGCACGTGAGTTAGGACACTTGGGCTCATTAACTTGTTGTTTTTAGTTTCAAACAGTTTCCTTCAGTGTCACAGTAATCCAGTTTCACTTCAGCTTTATTTACACAGCGCCACATCATCAAGTTATATCAGGGCTTTTCATCTAGAGGACGTCTACACCAACTTTATTTACAAAGACCCAACAATTCCCACCAGAACCAGAACCAGGGTCTGGGTGGACGGTCATCTGCCTCCCCGGTTGGGTTGAGAGAGGGGGGGGGGTAGACAGAGAGAGTGAGAGCAGGAGGAAAGAGAACACACAGCAGCACAGTACAGCTCCACATACAGATGTAAAGCAATGGTAGCAGCAATGGTACTAATGTTAACATTAATAAAAATAATAGTAGAAAATATAATAATAGCTCATCATTCTGAATATTCATGTGTGCAGTTTGAAATGTCACTCTAATACAAAACTGATGTGTCTGTTATCATGTTTCATTTAAACAGTAAAACTGTCTATAGAGTCAGAAACTAGAACCAAAGATAAAGTGAAACTGTCACAGTCTGACAGGAAGTCTCCACCCACACACCCATCATCAGTGTTGACATGAACCACAGCACCCCCTCAGGTTAAACAGTGTATTGTTACCGTGGTTTGTTCTGAGGAAGCTGCTGGTCTCAGCGTATCTGGACAACTGGACCTCATAGTCCATTTGCTGCAGAACCTGCTGGTACAGCTGGACCTCAGTGTCTGAGACCAGGTGTCGACCTGTCAGAACCACAGCCCGACGACGCCAGGGGGGCGGCTGAGACTGGACCTGGATCAGAGGGGGGGACAGAGAAATCATTTTTAGTAACGGTTTGTCATTTAAAACCTTCAGCCTCAGATGATTTACTGATTTTAATCCTGATAAATCCAGGACGTATTTAGCCTAGCTTAGCACAACGCCTGGCAGCAGGGGGAGACTGCGAGCCAGTGTTATGCTAGGTGCAATAGCTAAAATATCCAACACTGTGAAAGCTTCTCGACATTAACTCGGTTAAACTGGATACAAACATCTATCCAGTGTGAGGTGTTTGCAGCTAACCAGAAGTAGCTTCAAACAGCTAACATACCCAACATATTAGCTCTTTAAAGCTAACTGATGTTGTTGGTGTAGCTACATATGGTTAGCATATCCAGCATGTTAGCTGTAAAAGACTTATTTAGAAGTAAGATGGAAACCGTAGCACATTTACTTTTCATGTATGAAGCTCACTGTATTACATCTTTCCCCATTAAACGTGTTAAATAAACAAGGTTTAATCTGATCTCACAGTGGCCTCTGTTCTTCCTGCAGTTCTGCAGTTCAAACGTGCATGTCGAAACCCACATGTGGTTTCTCAAGTCTCTCTCTGTTGAAGCTCTGTGATTGTTTCCATCTGAGAGGAAACATCAAGGAACTCTGCTGCCGGCCTCTCGGCCCTCTGAGACTGATCCCTGCTCGCTTTCTTCTTCTCTGGTGCCATAATAACAAGTAAAAACACAAGGGGAGGTTCAGTTTATAGCAGAGCAGCTGAAAGATATTACAACATTAAACTGGAGGAATTAAAAAAGAGATTAAAGTTTATTGTGGACTGTCTCTGTTGGTACGGGTACTTTCACTTCAGTAACAGCTCTGAATGCTTCCTCCAGCTCAGACTGTAACTGTTCTGGATCTGGCTGAGCCCAGAGTAGGTCCAGGTGAGGCGGGACAGAGAAACAGGACACAGTGAGATATCCTGCCCTGCCAGGATCAAACTGAGGAAGAGGAGGAGAGTCTGAGACCCTGACCTGGAGTCCTGTGTTTGGGGGGTTTGACTGACCTGAGAACCCTCCAAACGGTTTACTGTAAAACTAACAGACGTTCTTCATCTGAGTCCAGGTTTGACAACTTAAGTCAGTTTTAGTGTTACAGAAACTAAAAAATGTGAATATGAATGTGTTAATGTTCAGTTTATTTACAGCTATGAATTATTTTAATCACCTGAAATGAAGCCGAGTGTGTGTTTCGGATAACATGAGCTAAATATAAGTCCTGAGGGATTCTGTGCTAACATTTAACCTGTTAACTCTGTCATGATAATAAAGTACAGGCCGTAAAGATACATACATATATATGTATATATATATATATATATATATATATATATATATATATGTAAACATATACATAGGGTTGAAAGTGAACTGGTTTTGGGTGAAGTGAGTCCATAATCTTGCTTTGTGGTTCACAAAAGACATGAAGGTTTGCTGCAGTGAAACAGACGAAGAAGTCGTCTTGTTTTCCATGTCCTTGTGTTTCTCTGCTCCTGGATCAGGACTCAGCTCCGATCTGCAGTCCGGTAACGTCCACGCTGGAGAAAAGAAAAGAAGTTGGCAGACTTCCTGTTTGTCAGTCCGACTTCAGTGTGTTGTTCTTCCTCACAGGGAGAAACGAGGAGGACAACATGTTGCTGTAGTTTAGCAACTTTAACACTTCACAGTTTCCTCTTTTCTCACGTTTCCCTTTAAAACTTTGTTCTAATTACAGATTTCAATTAGTAAAGTTAATGAATCATTTCTGTCTTCAGTCAATAATAAATAATATACAGTTTGTAACAAGAACTGAAGATTCACTGGAAAATAAAGAGTTGTTTCTGTTCTAATCAATATTAAATGAAGGAAGCTTCTCTGTGCTGTATTTCATAAAGCCAGCATCATCACCATCATCACATGACCTGACTGAGCTCTGTTAGCAGCAGATTCCTGAAGAGAAGCTTTGACTCTAATATCAAGCACTCCTCCTTAGACCCCCCACTGATGGAGACTGCTGCTGGTTGTAATGGGGGGTCAGATCCAGTCAATAAAGGTTTGTTTTGAATGAAGAGTCAGCTGAAACCAGTTCCACAGCTGCAGCTGTAAAAACACTGCCTGTCTGTCTCTCAGCTGTCTGTCTGACCTGCTGTGTTCAGACAGAAAAGGCAGAAAAAGATGTTTGATGAATCAGTTTCATAAACAACCAGAGACACACACACAGTTGGTGCTTCTGCTAGCTAACAGCTAACGTCTGCTCTGGACAAGATGCATCACAGAGCACCTGAGGTCAGTCTTGAAAGTGCAGGTCAGCCTGCTGGTTGAAGGCTGACAGGCTGCAGTTTTTACTGGTTTCTAAACCAACACAAACCACGAGGACCAGATTAACAGCCTGACAGACTGTGTGTGTGTGTCAGCTGCCAGTTTACACTCAGTTATCTGTCAGGAACTGGATCCTGAGCTGATTAATGACACTAATATATATCAGGGACACTGAGGACCAGGACACACTTAAAATACCCAACACACATACTGACTGGTCCCTCCAGCTGTCAGTCACCCTGGAGTAAAATAAAACCCTTGTGCACACGGCCATTCATCCCCCATAATCTAAAAATACTGCAACAATGAGCCCGAAGGAGCCTTGACCCAGTAGGCACCACGTTTCCTCTCTCTATGACAGGAGGAGACGATCCATACAAAACTCCATTTACAAATCATATAACATTTCAAAGACTCCTAGCTTTAAGGCTAATGATGCAGGTCAGTGTTGAGGATGTTGACTAGTTTTCTCCCGTATATATTGAAATGAGCGACTCCAGCTTAATTCAGATGTTTTATTGGAATGAAAGACTATATCGATGGATTATACTCAAGATAAACTGAAGTCTGAATGAGTTTAAGTGCATCTTTTTTCCAACAAAACACATTTTAAAAAGACTGAGTGAAGTTTGGTGATATACAAGTTTTAACCAATTCTCTTGTTGTTGAGAGCTCTGGGCCAGAAACAAGAATTGATTTTCACCCTTGACTTGAAAATGAAAGTATTTTACAAAGTCAGGCATCAGACTGTTTAACCAGCCGAATTTGTAGGTAGATCCCAGAAGGTGTTTAAGGCTCTGATACATACTGCTCATATATCTGCTGATTAAATCCTATTTAAATGGCAGCATTGTAACAGTTTGAGACATCAGGACAGAAAGAGCTCACCTGTGTCTGTGAAGCCTCCAGAGTAGAAACGAACCTTCTGGTCTCCTCCATCAGGGCTTCATCTGTCAGTGTTCTGCTGCGAATATCGCCGGCGGGTTGTTGCTGTCCGGTCCGGAGCCGGTTCCGGGCCACCATCAGGGTCTGGTAGAAGAGACACACCGCCACCCCGAGCAGCAGCAGCGGGCCGGAGCAGGACCGGCAGCGGAGCAGCATCCCGGCTTCCCTCAGGAGGAGTCGGCCGGCTGAAGGCAGGAGGCCATGAACACAAAGTTCACTTCACATTCCTGGAGGCTTCATCTCCTCATCTCCGGACTGACAGTCAGGGTGTGTTACAATAGTGTGGGTTAGAACTACGCTGGCTTTATTAGTGGACCTGTACGCCTGTTAATAAAATAAAGAGCCTTCTGGTGGATTACATTTATGCCGAATATATTAGTGGTTCTTCAGCCGGACCCAAGAAGAAGAGCAGCCGGGACGGAGGAGAACTTCATCTTCTGTCCTCGGTGAAAGAAAGGAAGGCTAATTATTGTCCCTGCTGTATCCAGGAATCCTGCTGCTCTGTCTCAACCAGCTGAAACTGACGATGAAAAGTGGAATCATAACGTGTCCGTCAGAAGAAGCAGATCCGTTCAGACTAGAAGTAGCGCCGGAGAGAACCGGTGGAGTCCGCCAGAGGAAGCATCTGGTTTCAGTTACATCCAGCACAAGAAAGAATCCACGGAACTGAGATCCAGTCCGTCCTCCACCGGATGATCCCGGACCACCGACCCGTCTCTGCTGTTACGGGTCTGTAGTTCAGCTGGAAGACTAGAAGCTGCCCCCCCCCCCCCGAGTTATTTCTGGAAAACACACACACCCTGTATATATGTACACGTGTGTAGCTCACATTTTTGAAACCTCTTGTTTTCTACATCAGCGTGGGGGAAGTACTCAAAAGTATTACCACTTAATTGGAGTAAAAGTACAGTATTTCAGATTGTTACTGATGAATCACGTGTTGCAGCTGAAGTTGGTTAGTGATTGATAATAATGCTTATTGCTATGAAAGTTAATGTGTAAGAAAAAAGAAAGCAGTAACTCCAGTTGTCTGATACATGTGGTGAAGTAGAAGTACACAGAAACACAAAGGATTTCCTCAACATTGTTCTGAAGCAAAGTACTGTATAGTTGTGGATTCCTCTCACTAATGCTTGTACAAGTCACTTCTCCAGTCTACAGCAGTAATGTATACAGTATATTCATATGTATTTGTGTGTATATGCATGTGCATAGTGGCTCAGTGCTTTGCAGACCGTTCTGTGTGGAGTTTACATGTTGTCCCTGTGCTCACTAGGGGTTTCCTCCTTAAAAATACATAACCCCATAGGAAACACATGAAAGAAGAACAGCCTGCTCTCCTCCCTGACCAAGACAGGACAGAGCACTTGGACCACTGCTGCAGGCTGGATGGGCTAAAGGCAGACAGCAAATTTCATCAGGGGACACAAATTGCATGTGTGTGTGTGTTTGTGTCTCACTGACAATAAAAGACCTCAGGGTGTGTGTGACTGTGTGTGCGTGCCTGTGTGCGTGCCTGTGTGTGACTGTGTGTGCGCCTGTGTGTGTGCAGAACCCTGCATGAGTTCAGAGGCTGCAGAGGAAACATGCTGCTGCTTTAAGATCAGATTCCTTCCTGCTGACAGCTTGTTGTTGCAGCTCTAATGAGATTAACTAGATATTACTTTGTTAAAGGTTCAACACTCGTCTGCTTTCATTGGAACTGCTGTAACTACAGTCAGAGTGTCCCTCCTCTTCAGGCTGTGTTAAGGTCAAAGACCATCAAGTTTACTGGAGAAGAAACTCTTCAGGTCATTGAAGCTTCATGTTTACAAAGTGACGACTTTGTCCTGAATCACCGTCGGCTCAACAGGAGAAGCTGGAAATGTTGTATTGTGAAAAGGGAGCCCATGTAATGACGATGATGATGAACTGTATATATACTCACTCTGCTTCACCCTCACATCAGCTGCTCCAACGCTGCAGAGCTGAACTCAGAACACTGAAGTAGCTCAGCTGATACCAAAACACCTCCTGCACTTTATTGGACTTGTTTAAACATCCCTGGAAACACACACACACACACACAGACAAGAACAGTAACAGAGACAGTAGTTGTAGTCCAACAGCTGGTTCTGCCTGTAGTTCTTCAGAGTGCGGGCCCATGGGAAACAGGGTCAGGACGAAGAAGTTACTCAGAATCAGCAACTACAGTGATAAAGACATCACGTCTGAACAGAGTCAGTTCAGGCGTCACACTTTTTACAACAAAGATTCAATTGTGAAAGCAGTGTTTGTTCAGGTCCAGTTTATTAAAGTCAGTTTTTAAAAGTCAGAGAAATCTCGTGAGTGACATCGACTCTAATACACAACCTGAGCCTGACAGGCTGACCTCTGACCCCTCACCTGGCCAGGTGAGCTCTGTGTGTGGGACCAGAGTGCGGAGATGATGTGGGGTCCAACTTTCTTCTTTCATCCCTCAACTTTCATCAGTAACAGAGTTAAACAACTCCACATACAGGTCTTTAATAATCCAGATCATTTAATTGATCGACGTTTCCACAACATTACGAGACAACATTAAAATGGCCGAGATTAATGTCACTGATGAGTTCAGACGTCCGACTGTAACTGATCAAATAAAAACAGGATTAATAAGTCAGCAGTTTGTGTTAATCAAGACAAATGAACAGGCTGAGTTCTGTTTGAGGAGGATCAGTCATTTTCTTTCTTGGTTTGATCTTCAGGCGATTCTTGTTGGCACAAAGGATTTTATCTGTGGAGACCTCTGTGTGGTCCTGTTGACCTCTGACCTCAGTGGGCCACAGCGTGTTGGTTGTTGTGTTTTATGAAGACGATGTGGATGTTAAAATCCAACATGGCGGACAGACCGCATGGAGTCTATTTGTGTCGGCTGCCTCTCCTCTTCATGGCGGCTGTACACTGAGGACAGTACCACTTCCCCTTCGGAGCCTCCGTCAGGCCAACGCAGCCGTAGTGGAACCACTCAATGGGACACTGAGGGGACACGTCAACAACTCATCAGAAATCAGAGACCCATTTAAATGGATCGATATTGTCTGAAATAAAGAAAAACTCATCCTCTCTTTACTGGGTTTGTCCTCCTCAGCCTGCTGCTGCTCTTCACTGTAACATGCAGAGCCTGTAAACTCTTGACTCTAATCACCACCATCATCATCATCGTCGAGCAGAAAACTCTCAGGAAGCAGCTGCTCATCTTTGTCTCATTAAATGTCACTCGGAAAACAAGAGGAAACTCGACCAAAGATCCTCTGTAAGAGAAGATGCTCCAATCTGGGACACTCCGTGACTCTGCACAGAGTGAGTCCTCTTCTCTATTAGATTCTAATATTTGGTGTTTTTGCTTAATTAAAAGATCCAGAAACTTCCTGTTGCCTGCAGCTCTACACTGACATCACACATCAACAACACAAAAGGTAGTGAACATGAGACTTACATCTGTGTTATCACAGCCGACCATTTCTCCATAAGAAACCTGGAAAACATGAAGGGAAATCAAATCTTGTAGTTGGTACAACCTTCACAGCGGCCAGGTGTGTGCAGGTGTGAGAGTCTCCTCCAGCAGTGAAAGCAGCTTCCAGCTGGTTTCCAGTTTCCGTACCTGGTTGCAGATGCAGTACCGGGGCTCGTTGGGGTCGTAGGTCCAGTCCACCTGGCTGTTGGCCTCGGCCTCTGGCAGCGCTGAGGCCTGCTGGGAAAGCTCCTGAGCCAGGGCCGATGACGAAGAGCATGACGACAGAGAGGAAGAGGAGGACGATGAAGATGACTGATGGTTGGAAGACTTGATGCTGCTTCTGGAAAACAGGAGATGACATGTTGAGGAATGTTTGACGTTACAGATCAATACTTTTATCGTGTTTGTCAGATGTTCACTTCCGTTATGTATAAACATGCAGGATTAGTGTTCAGACAACACACCTATCTAGAAATACCTCCTCCACTTCCTGTTGTTACCAAACGTTTAGTCTTATTAAATGCAGTTGAGTGAACAGGTGAACGCGGTCTTACTTGGACTTGCGTCCCCTGGAATCGGAGGCGGTGGTGGGGGTGAGGGTCTGGGTGAGGGTGGAGGCCAGAGCAGAGGAGGAGTATCCGGTGTTGTCCCGGGACAGAGCGAACTCTCTGCCCAGCTGGAAGTCGTTGTTCTTGAAGGCCTCGTAGCTGGCCTTCATACTGGACGTCCTCCTGCCCTCCTTCATCTGAACACACACATTTACAGCAGTCAGCACGGCTGCAGCGCACTGCTAGCACATCTACATTAACTCTGTGCTGTCAAGCTAAAGAGCAGTTTATAACATTTAGCACTGATCATGTTAGCATGCTAGTATTATACTGCTGTCTTAGTCTGTAAGCTGTATAAGCATGTGCAATCTATGGCGATTGACTGGCCTGTGCGGTGGCCTGTACAGCCTGCGCGGCAGCCATGGTGATGGCCCCGGCTCCGGCACCGGGCCCTGGAGGCAGGGAGCTGTAGTTGTAGGAGGCTAGAGGCTGAGAGGAGTTCACATTGTACACGTTGTTGGTGGACGAGGAGGTGCTGTTGGTACGGCAGCCTGCAGAGGACACAACTCACAGTCAGCACACACACAGAGCGGCTGCAGATGTACAGGTGACGCAGTTCTCACCTGGTGTGTTCTCCTTGGAGGCGTCTGATGTGAGAGTGGACAGCAGAGCTTCAGACTTGAACTTCTTCTCTGGAACATGTTCTGTAGTGTGGTGAGTTGGAGCGCTGTACTTCCTCTCTGTTGCAACACAAAGATGACACACTCAAACACAACATCTATCAAAGACTGGAAACACACCGCAACACACTGACAAAGAAGTCAAAGAAACCAGGGCCGACTAACTGGAGGGTCTTAGGCTGACGGACACCTGAGAGTGAAAGAATCAGCTGACGGTCTTGTTTCAGAAACACTAAACTTAAACATGATTAAGGTCTACAGAAGGACAACGGCCCTGTCTGCAGTGTTTGGGACACTTACACTGTTAAATCAACCTCTCTAGTTCCTACATGAGCTCCAACTTGACATTTTTCTGCTGACGATACTGGTACCAAACAGACCACATGATGGTACCGATCAGACCACGTGACGGACACTGGTAGACAGACGGGTCAGTACTCACTCTCAGCTGCAGTGTGAGAGTGGACATGATGATTGTTGACCGGCTGAGACGGACTGTCCATCTCTAAAGATCCTGAGAAGAAAAGAACAGGAAGTTAAATGCACTGAGCTTGAGGTCACAACATAAAATAAATCCTCATTATCTTTCAGGACTGGGGGGGGGGGGGGGGGGGGGGGGGAAGTGACGTGAAGCACGGAGGAATTTGGGGCCGGGGTGGGCACCACCCCCAACAAATTAAAAAGTGCCCCCGCCGGGG
>JAVQJF010116380.1:0-15199 GCA_036023855.1 Gadopsis marmoratus
CTTTTAATTTAAGGAGAAGATGTTTGAGCCAGTCACCAAATTTTTTTGGTGACTTTATAATCTTTTTATCCCTGTCTGGAACGAATTCATCTTAAACAGCAATTTGACGTTTTCTTTCAGTCCTCAGTTCGTCTCCACTCACTATCTGGATGGTGTTTTTTTTTTTTTTTGCATGGATATGTGTGCGAGCATGCATGCCGAACAGAATACGCCTGTGTGTGTATGTTTGTGTGCACACGTGCGCACATTTAGTGCAATAATCTATCACTCTGGTATTGTGAATTCTCTGCTCACTAATCTACTTAATGGAGTCACTACAAGGGCAAAAGCACTTTCATTTTTTTTTTCTCCCTCCCTCTTTCTCTCCCTCTCCACATGCCAGATGATCACAGGTGGGCGGATTGACAATAAGTCTTTTTATTTTTCATTTCGGAGGTCATCACTGATGACCTGCCGCTTTGATGAGGGGTGCATGTGAACCGCACGCCGTCAGACTCTGGAAAGGATTAACTCTGCCCTTCGACTCCACATCTGCGCCACACAAGACTGGTAAAGCCACTGTGCGATTGGTAGATTACCCTTCACACAGCCAAATGCCATCTAATGATTATCTGGCAACGTCTAAGGTGCAGAGGCATGGGCCTCCCCCTGGATCCACTGTCCAGTCAAAGATGTGTCCAGATAAACAGATCTTCTAATTGAGTGTGATTTGATAAATCAGTACTGGTTGTACACAAATAGTAGCCACCCTATGAAATGGAGTGGATTGGCCTGTGGTAAATTCATGTGACAACTACCGTTTCTTGTTGATTTTATCTAATAAATCCAGACTTATCTTGAGGGAAGGATGCAGTTGCAATGGAGGAATGAGGTTAAGGTGGGATTTTAAATGGAAAGCTGTCTACTGCTGTTAGAGGAGAAAGTGTATGAGCAATGTTCCTGTATAAAAGCCAAACTGCAAGAAGCGTGATGGACAGAAACTGACATTTTTATATTGAAACTCCATGTTGTCCATTACAACCTTGATCCAGCATTTATCTACTGACATAATAAAGTATTAGTATTTTTAACAAAGATTCACTATTCAAACATGACTGGACCTTTACAGCTACAGCTGCAACGCCCTTGTGATATTTGGCATCTGGCATATGCAACTAGGAAATGTAGGAAGTTATGTATAATGAACAAGGTGTTAGTTTGTTTACTGCAACATGGTAGTAGCATAGCTTTTGCAGCTAGCAGAAATCTCACTTTAAAGTCAGTCTGCTCCTAAGTGCTCAAGGGGTAGCATTTAATGTATCACCTGCTCGTCACTCCTATTGCACTTCATACACACGACAGTTGCATGCTCTTGCTGGCAATTTGCTGGCCTTTATCCAAACTTGAGCCAGATAGAAAATGTTCCTGAAATGTTACAAGGCCCTGAATAGACAGAATACCTGAGTGACCTCAACTTAAAAATGACTCAGGGTGCTTTTCAGACACATGTTAAATGTACAGTAAATGCTCTGTGTTATGCACAGTGACATTTTCTCAGGAATGAATTGCTCTTCCTGCAGCACGCTGTAGTGCCCATCCAATGCCTTTTTTATGTCACCGTCTATTGACTTGTATGCACAAACCCCCCATAAATCCATGATAAATGTAATGAGGTCACATTTTGATGGGCTACTCTAATGGTGTGTACTCACTCATATGAAGTAATGACAGCGGTTTATCATAATGTTATTCTTAGTGAGAGTCGATCTTAAAGTATGCAGAAGTCTCCCTCATAGACTGAACTACAATGTAGCAATCAATCAGCAGATTAACAGCAATGTCCAGGCCTGTCTGCAGGCTGCTGCCTTGTTACAGACTTTGTTTAGTCACTGATTACAGTGTGAGGCAGCCAACAACGAGCGCACAGACTGCTATCTAAAGTGCTTGCTTGTGCTGCAGATCTGAAAAATAAATGAGGGATGAATACAGTAAGAGAAGAACAAAGAGAGAGATGGCTGCAAGAGCGCAAACAGAACAGGGGGAAGGAATAGAAAAATGTAGTCCATCCACTGTGTGTGCCTAACATCATGAAGACACACTAAGTGTACAGATAAGCATATGCTTAGATACACACATGAACATGCAACCCTATTTCAGCAACAATAACCTCTCTGTCTCACCACACCTCACACAGAAATAGCACCTAATCTGCATACAAGCTTCAACTTCCCACCTGCTGCCAGGGCAGTGAAGGCAGAGAGAGAGAAACCATTCAATTCAGTTCAATTCAATTCAGTTTTACTTATATAGCGCCATATCATAACAGTGTTATCTCGTAGCACTTGTTAATATAGAGCAGGTCTAGATCAACTGTACATGTATAGACCCAACAATTTCCACCATGAGCAGCGCTAGCCGACAGTGGCAAGGAAAAACTGCCTTTTAACAGGCAGAAACCTCGAGCAGAACCAGGCTCTGGGTGGGCGGACATCTGCCTCGACGGGTGCTACCTATATGCTTTATAATGAAGTCAACAGCTGAAAGATTAGTCTGTATGATTGTTTATGTGTGTACGTGTGTGTTTGGATGTGTGTATAAACTAATCACAGGTGCAATTTAAGTGAGTCTAATCTGAGGTTGACATGGTAACTGGGCCTAATGATGCAGAAGATACCAAAATTAGATGAGATGTGTCATCTCGCATCTTTTTACATCCTTAGTAAAAGACACACACACACACACACACACACACACAGTGTCTTGAAGCACAGATAACAGGCTGTGAGTTATGAGCACTGACGACACGGTGAGGCTCCACTCATAGCTGTTCTTCGTCTTCTTAAAGTGTTTACTCTGGCTGATAAATTGGATTTGGAGCCCTCTTCTTCTCTGGTTCTTATCAGGAGGAAGAGACACAATGTCCCGCTCCATCCCTGGTACAGTTTTTTCTCTTCTCTCTGCCTCTGTGCCCTGTGTCTGTCTTACTTCACATTGTTGATAAAGGGCTTCAGAGTTCTTCCTAAAGCTCCCTGCTACGATTTCAGTTTCAAATCCCTGCTCTCATCCTTGATTGCGATCCTCAGATTTCTCCTGTATTTTCTTCATAATCCTCCTGCTCTTATATGTACGTGGAACTCTCTTTTACTTCTTTGTTGCTTTTGCCTGCAGTCCACTTCCTCCATGCAGTCTCTGTAGTTTTACCTTTCTCATAACTAGCCAATTGTTTGAAAGGTTTGATGCATTCTCATAAAATAGTTGATGGATGGAAAATTAACTAATATATATTTATAATGTTTCTGATACACATATTAAGGCTCACTCATGCCTGTAAAAAGTGGTACAGTGAAATTCATCTGTGCGTCTACACGAAATATGAAAACGGCTAACACACTAGCAAGCTGGAAAAATGCTAGCTTTTAGTCCCTGCTGGCAGGACTGTATGTAATTTCATTAAATAAAGACTTATTGAAGAGGGGAAGATGCTCCCTGAACCAGCTAGCTTGCTAACTGTCGACTAGCCTTTACGGTCCATTAGCAAGCTCGTTAGCTTGGTTGCTAATGGGCATACACACACGTACCATATTTCTGTCTCATAACTGTCTGCAAAATATATCGTTCTGTCTGTAATCATTTATAATAGCTTCCTCCATTTTTGACTCTCTGGCTCTTGGTTCCCCCCAAAGGTCAGCACTGTCAAGACAGCTTTCTGTCATAAAAAAAAATCATCAAAATTGAATTTGATGTGAAAAATTCATATAGTTGTACCGTCATCCCTGCAAGCAAAACACAGATTCCCGCAGTTACATCAAAATGAATTGCTTTCTCTGCAGAATTTTGCTGTTTTAAATGGGGCTGTGATGGGGACCTTAGGTTTTGGCCTTTAAAAACTAATAGATTTAGAGTAGCGTACTTTTGCACACTGTCATTTTTAACACTGTATATTGTCTTATTGTCCATTTTTACTCTTTTCAAAGCTGATTATACAAAATCCTAGACTGAAAATCATGCCTCTGTACAATTACATTCATCATTTACCAGCTCTCTTAGCTTGGTTATTTCCTGCTTTCTCGCACTGTCCTCTCATACTAAACACATCTGTAGAACATTTGCTAGGAAGGACATCTTATCCTTCCTGACACAGTAAACCACAGGGCGTTTCTGACTATTAATCCCACATATCTCTCTCTTTCTGCTGTAGGATTCTGCTAACTGTAGTGGTGATCTTCCGTATCCTTATCGTAGCAATTGTGGGGGAGACGGTGTACGAGGATGAGCAGACCATGTTCATCTGTAACACTCTTCAGCCGGGCTGCAACCAGGCCTGCTACGACAAGGCCTTCCCTATTTCCCACATCCGCTACTGGGTCTTCCAGATCATACTGGTGTGCACGCCCAGCCTCTGCTTCATCACCTACTCCGTTCACCAGTCGGCCAAGCAGAAAGACCGGCGCTACTCCTTTCTCTATCCCATAATGGAGAGGGACTACGGGGGAAGGGAGGGGGCGCGAAAGCTGCGCAACATTAATGGAATTCTAGTTCAACATGGTGGTGATGGCGGAGGCGGGAAAGAAGAACCCGATTGCCTGGAGGTGAAGGAGATTCCCAACGCCCCGCGGGGCCTCACCCACGGGAAGAGCTCCAAGGTTCGCCGGCAAGAAGGGATCTCTCGCTTCTACATCATACAGGTGGTGTTCCGAAACGCACTGGAGATTGGCTTCTTGGCGGGCCAATACTTCCTTTATGGGTTTAGTGTGCCTGGGATTTTCGAGTGTGACCGCTACCCGTGTCTGAAGGAGGTGGAGTGCTACGTGTCCCGTCCCACGGAAAAAACGGTTTTCCTGGTGTTCATGTTTGCGGTGAGCGGCATCTGTGTAGTCCTCAACCTGGCGGAGCTCAACCATCTGGGCTGGCGCAAGATCAAGGCCGCCATCAGGGGCGTTCAAGCCCGCAGGAAGTCTATCTGTGAGATCAGGAAGAAGGACATGGCGCATCTCTCCCAGCCGCCCAACCTGGGGCGCACACAGTCCAGCGAATCGGCCTACGTCTGATGGTGAAGAGAAGAAAAAGAGGAGGAGTGGGATGAATGTGCAAGAGAGAGAATTAATTAAATTATGATTTCAAGTGAATGAACATGGTGTGGAGGTCAAACAAGATGACACCTCCTCTGTGATGACGGAATGAAACAGACCAAAAAAAAAAAAAAAAATGACCTAACCTCCAGCTCTATGACTTTGAGGGTCAAGAAAGAGTAGAGAAAGAAGACTATTAAAAGGCATAGGGAGAGGTTAAAAGAGGACAAAACGTTCTGTTCTGCAAGTGAACATGATGAACACATTTTGGTCTCATGGGGTGATATTCCAACTGCCATTTTATACTTCTCTTTTTTTCTTTTTTTTAATAATTACCTTCTCCTCTGCCCCTCGTTTCTTTTAAAGTGAGGATTTTAATTCTCAAGGGGATAGGGGGGGGTGCACTAGAGATGAGAAGAAGAGGGGAAGTGAGAGGAGAACAGATAAGAGGCTGTCTTGTGTTCTTTGGAGATAATGGAAGGCGACGAAGGTGTTTGATGCATCCCATGGCGCTTTTCTCCTGGACTGTGTCATCTTCAGTGAAACAGGGAGGATGGGAAAGGGGATGGGACAGGGAGGATGAGCAGCAACATCATTAAAAGGGGAACGGAAGAACATGGCGAACTCTAGAGAATGAAGGTGAGTTTGTGAGCAAGAGAGTAGGTGGGCGACATCACACTCTGGGAAAACATACGATGTACATGAGGAGTTAGAGAAGAGGGGGAACGTTTTTGCTTGTTGCTTTCGCTGTGACCAAAGCCGAGAGAGAAACTGCTGCCTCTGATCAGTGTCAGCCTCGCCTCTGTTGGAACATTGTCACCAAGAGAAAAAGACTGATGATGTTTATGTTTTGTCTCTTGGCAAAAGACGATTTTAACACAAACACAGCGAGTACCATAAACACTTTTTTTTCTTCTTTCCTCTCCCCTCGCGCTCTTCTCTCTGCTGCACGGCTGGCACCTATATAGACGCCAGGGGCTTCCGATGACAGTAATGACCCTTGCTGCTCTCCTTCTGCGTAAACTTTGGAGAGGAACTAAGGAACAAATGGACAAGCAGCGTGCAAACCTCAGTCTCTCCTAAAGCACAATCCAAACTTCCCTCCTTCCAGCATTCCAGTGTGCTGAGAGACAAAGAGAGGAGAAGAGAGAAAGGGAGTGGGAGCGTGTAGAGGAGGGGAACAGATCACTTTATTACAACTTTAAACAAATTTTATAAAATATATCACCATGAGTTAGAACTTTTTCTTTTTTGAGAAAGCGATGGTGCCATCCTTGAGACATTTAATTATTGTTGAAAATTTGCATAGAGTATATCATGGTAATATTATTTATCCATTTAGAATATATCCAAATAGATTTATTTATCTTTGCTGGCGGGTTGGTTGGGACATCATGTTGCTGTTTTTTAAAAATATATAAACTGTCTTTTTTCATTTTTGTTTAGTTAAAAGCATTTCTCACTAATGGAACTGATTAATGACATGTATGCGGTGGGAGTTTGTGAGCTTTACTTTGAAACACATTGAGGCTGTGCAGTTTTCTACTGTTTAGGAAATCAAAATGTGGAACAATGCGCACACACACACACACACACACAACACCTTCATGGCTTCTACAGAGAGCCTTGGTTTTCTTCGACATTAGCTGCACAGCTTCAGGTGATTAAGGCTTGTGGGCCATTTGAAAAAAGGCATGTTTACATGACACAATGTTTCTTGAATGATCAAGCTGTGCAACAGATGAGTAGTTGAGTAGGGACAGTTGTGTTTTTGAATCTCAATGGTTTTCATTTTGCATTTCTTTCCTGACTGGATTTCAACGTGCATGCCTTCTAAGAGGAAAGAATGACATTAAAGAAAAAAGCGTTGCACCTAGATTAATGCAGACGAGTGGGAGAGTGGCAGACTGAAGGAGCCCACGTTGGGACAGAGGCTGTGTCTTTGAACACACTTACACATACACAAGTGCATCATTTAAAAACAGGGAGCTATCACACTAAGGGCCTGTGAAACCAGACATAGGGACAGTTCAGTGGACTACATGTGGTATTTTTAAAAAGATAATTAAGTTATTTAACTGACATACAAACAAACACATTGGACCATTAGCAGTAATCCACAAATTGCAGCTACAATATATATATTTTTTGTTTCCTTTTGAACTTCGGCCACTAGATCGCAGCATTACTTGTTCACATGGGAAGAAAACCTCTTTGTAAAAAGCTTTGTAAGTTAACTTTTTCGTTGTATCCGCTTTCCTTCAACTTGCCTTATCTGCTTGTACTTGGATTAGTAATTTCCTACATTCCCACAATGCCTTTGGACAACTCCTAGGTCATTATGCTGAGGGTAAATAAAAGGAATGCTTGTTGCATCAGCACCATTTAAAACCCCTAATGTGCCCCTCAGGTAGAGAGGGAATGTTTTTTTTATGTGTCATCAAATACCAGTGGAGCTGCTCTGGACATACATTGATGTGACAAGTGATACTGTGTTGGCACTCTAAGCACACATTAGCCAGAACTATGGCAACAGCTGATGCAGGAGAATAACCCCCCCCCCCAACTCTTTGTTTGTCCATTCACTCCCACTGTCCCAATCTCTGTGGCTGTTACAGGTGATTATCCCCAGATTTCGCCTCCTCTGAGGAACTCTGTGATGCTCAATGGGATCGGTGCAGTCTACTGTATGCATTAGGAAGGACAGATACAGCGACAGGGTACGCCAGAATGCCTCATAATAGAGGTTGGGTCATAGCTTCCCTCAGTTACTGAGACCTTGTCCTTCTAGCGAAGGCTTAAGTGCGGACGTTGAGCTTGAAGGCCAAGCCAGTGTCCTGTACTATACGCAGCTCCTGCTGGACAGCCACTGTGTAGTACAGCACTGATCTAATCTCCACAGATCACAGGTCAATGCTGGCGTGAGCCCTATTTTTAGTCAATGGCAGACACAGTCACGCTAACATACATTCATTCTACGAAAAACACATCTGAACAGCAGCTTGAGTTCAGTTTCCTCGTCTTACATTCTGTTGTTATGTCTGGTTTCATTCAGCTCAGCAACACATACACACACAGTGAAAGGACGCAGAGGGCTATAAATGTGTCCTGGTTATCTTCGCTTTACATTTATCCAGCATTCATTAGTGACTCACGACTCCTGCAGTTGCAGACAGAGGGTACACCACATTCCAAAGCAAAAGCATTCCAACAGTCCACTACTCTCTACAGTCCACTTTTCTATTTGTCAATGTGAAATTAATTATGCAACTTCTTTTTCTCTCATTTGCTTATCTTTTTGACTTGTGGATTCATTTTGTTGTCTGTTGCTCTTTTTGTGCAGTGACATATCAAAAAAGAATGATGTTTTTTTTCTATGTAAAAGGAACAAAATGTTGTTTTTCTCAGTGTGTAAATCAAGGGTAGAATGTCGAAATATAAGACTAGCAGAAAAAATACGTTATATTTCCTCCCTTGCCAAAGTCATATGCAAAATTTAATGAATTTTTTTTTAACTGCATGTGTAATGGCTAGAGTAAGCATGTTTCTATGTTTTCTTCAACAGAATCTTTAAAACAAGATGTTTTTAGTCCAAATTATGGAGCGAAGCAATTTCGTCTTGATGCCAAGCGTGTGTATAGTAATTACCCAGTTCTTCAGACAATACAGAGCCAGGCAGACAACACAGAAAAACTTCCTATTACAGTTTATCAGTCTCAGTTTTACCTCCCAAAGCATTCTGAAAACCACAACATACAGTAAACCTTCAACTTTTAGAAATTTGCACATGACTATTCTGTATACCTTTGTAATCTGTTGTAGAAGATGTTTTGATTTATAAGCCAGTCAGTCAGATGATCTACTGTAAAACACAGGGTACACAGGAATATAAGCATACAAGCTAAAGCCTGGCACCATGAGATGTCAGATGCCAGAACATTCCAGGGTTTAGTCCCCAGCACAATGTGTAATGAACCTGCAATTTACAGCCTCTTTATGTGTTAAATATGGTTAGATCCTCAGTGAAGCTCCTTATGGAAAGCGTATTGGGGTACAGTACACTGACAGCAGACTCAGGAAAGGAAACAATGCTGATCTTTTACACCAATCGTTTCTAGTGAAAATGCTATTTCTATGTTAACACGCGAGAACACTTTTATAGAAAGGGCATTACAACAGTGTCAGCATACTTTCCACTTACCATCTTACCTTGTACTGTAAAGCCCACACCAGAAACTTGTCTTCAAGCCTGAATATTTACCTGTTGGTGCTAATGATTTTTCTTTACCAAAAACATGAATTCAGAGACATTCCCTTGTCTTCAGCACACTACTGCCCCACATACCAGAGGTCATGTAGCAATGCAGGTCTCCTTAAAAAAACAAGCTGTTACTCTTGACTGTTACTAACAAATGGGCACGACCGCAAAAGCCTACAGCAAGTAATGATATCATTTTCACAAAACTCTCCACTACCTTTCTACTGCAGAACAGTAAAACAATTTGAGTCCTCAGGACTGCAGCATGTAATCGAGCCTCTAATTCATTCATTAACAGAGCTCACTGTATTGCATTACTCTTTATACTCCCGGCAAAAGGACTTTAGATGAACTTAGTAACCACATTATGTAGCCAATCCTATGGGCTGCTTCGTGGCCCATGAGCAAGATTGGAAAGCGGCCCTCATTACTTATTACAAACTTAACAGCCATGGATTTCATAAAGAAAGATATTTCAAACTTTGAAAGAGCACAATGTGCACTTATGGGCCAAGATTAATCACATTCATACTGTATGTAGTAGTTTGGCGATAGTTGTTCCATTTAAATTTATTATACATCGTGTTACAAATGGAAAGCGTTTTACTTTTTAATTGAATGAGAAAAATGTAAGTTATAAAGCTTCTTTTATCCAGATGTTCAGCTTCAATTTTCATTTCATTCTGAAATACAATGCTCCCTCCTCCAGCCCCGTCTGATACTGGTGCTGCTGCCCTGCAGGCTGGATTATAACCATTTCAGAGTTCAGAGAAAGACCTCTCAACCTCTCACTAATCTGTCATGATATCAATCGTGATTACTTCCTCTAATTACACTGAGTGGCAGATCCAGGCAGAGGGGAATTTAAACCACCATCCGGATTTGACTAAACAGCCCCCTGTGCATCTCGCAGCGGGGTCGTGGATGTGAGATTATGACCTCAGATAGCTTTAGTTTGTGTCTCTAAAATTCAGTTATTTCCATTTGTTGATATATACATGTATAGTCTTAATTGGAAAAGGGGGTGTCATGAACAAGTGGGACAAAGCAAGTGCATACCTCTCA
Source organism: Gadopsis marmoratus (assembly GCA_036023855.1). Lineage (NCBI taxonomy): Eukaryota > Metazoa > Chordata > Actinopteri > Centrarchiformes > Percichthyidae > Gadopsis > Gadopsis marmoratus. The sequence goes on from JAVQJF010116380.1 coordinate 10,372, forward strand.
CCTTTCCACTTCTCCTCAAAGACCATTCCCTCATGGTCAGGCACTAGGTCACCTTTATGACATGACGTGTGTCTGTAAACTGTGTGAGCAACCAGATGTTACAGTGACAGGGATGAAACCTGATGGGTGACGTGTCAGGGGAGTGGGGGAGCAATGTCATGTTTTGCCAATATTTGGCATCCTATGGTGGTAATCAACAATTAAAGGGATCAGAAAGGAAACAGTTAAATATCTTAGCCCTAGAAACTTCTCATTCTTCTGGATAGCTTCTGCTGTGACATCTGCTCAGATGTAAAAGCATGGACTAAAAAACAGGAACGATGAAACAAACACTGAAACACAATCGCGCTTTGTAATCTTCATCTAAAAATCTGTTGTTTCCAACTGCAGATTTTGTGGTGTACATACCTGATGGACCTTCGTTGAAAGTTCACTGTATATTTCTGACTGGTGTACTGTATGTAAAGACTGAATAAAACCTTGAATGTTACATCAAGCCTGAGCTGGCCTTGTGCCTGCTGATTTATGACCTGTAAGCGTGTGTGTTCATGCAGTACACGAGGATGTGTGTGTTGGTTCCTGTACAATGTGTTGTGTGTGTGTGTGTATATAGAAAAAGTGGATGTTTGAGAATGTGGAAGGGATGGGATTTAGGAAATAAAAAAAGCATGCTGTGGTGTGATGGAAACCAAACAAAATACATACAATTCATATTCATACAGGTGTATATATAGATGCCTGAAAACAATATGTGCAGAGAGCTGCGTGCTGCCCAGCTGGTTGGCGTAATGACATTTCTGAACTCAATAGGTGACAGTGAAACCTTTCAGCAGGATTAAAACCTTTAGACCATGGCACTGATGAGAGGAGAGGAAGCGTGCATGTGTGTATTTGTGTGTGAGATCATAATTTCTCTCAAACCGCCTTCTCGTTGAATGCACAGTTTATGTGCATGCAGCAGTGTGTGTGCATTAACAAAATACTGTACATGAATGAATGCATCATATTATTGATCATGTTTTGGTGTGTGTGTGTGTGTGCGTGCGCCCGCGTGCATGTGTGTGTCCAACCCCCCACCCACCTTCCTCAGAAAGGTCACATGGTCGCTGCGCTGGACTGGGATTGAAGGCTTGTTGCCACGGCGATAAGCCAGCCGGTAATATCTCTAAGCACAGTCAGGATTAATCTGCCGACAGATGGCTCGCTGCTCAGTGTCACTTCCTGAAACACACACATACAAACACACGTATTCACCGTCATCATCCTCATCATCATTGTCCTCTTATCCTTTAACATTTCCACCACCTTCTCTTCTCATGGCATGCAAACATACACACACACACACACACACACACACAAAGGACATCATCATTTTCTTTCCGCAAGCGGCATTATCAAAGCCATCCATATTAGCTCCATCATCTACAGCATTATCATTACTGTTGCCTTCATCATGTTGTGATTGTCCTTACGAGCCTCTGTTGAGGGTTAACACGTTTGTTCATAAAGCAGGCAGGTGATTGGCCCTGTAGCGTATGATGCAACAAGCATCACCAGAACTGTACATCAGACACATACAGAGGAATAGTTTAACTGCTACTCTTTAGCTGAAGTGCCCCTCTGGATTAAATACTAAATAACATTTATCACTGCACTGGCATTATTGTAGCTGCTGCTGTCGTTGCTTGATACTAGTTATGTAATGAAATCTTTGCCTTCACTATCAGCGTTCATTTATTTCAGTGACTGAGTTGAGAGAGCATGAAATGACAACCCGCTGATTAAGAACATGAGATGCGGAGAACACTCTGGAAAAAGCTGGTAAGTAGACTTGTAAGTAGATTGTAAGTAGACTATGTCATTTGTTCTTTATTATGAAAGATCACCAACACATCCTTAAAGCCAAGTATGCTTTCACATACAAGTATTTTGTCTTTGTATATTGGTGAATAACAATACAATATATTAAGTAGAAAATATAAAAAGAACGAAACATCTACTCTTTCTCCAGTCATTGAAAAATCAAGAAACCATGAATATGCAAATACGGTAAATGTTTCATTTCAAACATTTAATGGCTGGACACAAGATGTATATTGCTTAACTATAAAGTCCATGTTAAGTGGTATGTGCACTGAAGTTTTCACATCGCACCTGGCTTCCAAACTAGTTGTGATCCTCCTCGTACGTGCACGTGTTAAACTGAGATTTAAGGTGCCATTTAGAGTCTCACTCTGCACACACGTCATTCTGCACAGAGACGCTCGGACAATCGAAGGAAAAGTAAGCAAAGCACACTTTTGAGTGGAGGGAGACTTTAAGTAGGTGATTTACTCAGCAGTTATAATTTGTTGGCATGAAACTAATATCATACTGTGATGTTTCTTAATTAGTCCTGCTAATCATTTCATTAGAGTAGAGCACATTGCAGCTATATTTGTGTTTCATTATGTGGTCAGCATCACCAAGCTTCAGTTTCAGCTTTACTCTGTTTCACTTATCCTTGAACCCTTATAGTATGTTAAAATTTGCAGAGATTTTCAATGCTCCTATTGTATGTTTAGACATATTGTGAAAAACTGATATTTATGATCTTATCAGATGGAGTGCACACAGTTGCTGTTTAACACAGTAGGAGGCTAAATGTGTGACATGTTAACGGGGGAGAACCTAAGAGCAGGACACGACACCGGAGTAAATGAGAAAAATGCTGGTTTACTGAACAAGGAAGGGGAAGATATCCAATGAAGACGGGTGGAATGAGTGGAATCCAGGGAGGTGACGTGAACCTGAGAACAGGATTAGGACTGAGCAGAGACAGATTCAAACACAGGATACAAAGATAAAGGTCGGCCGAACCCGAACGACGGCGAAGACTGAACGAACTGAAGCAATAATCTGGCGATGAGGATGGAAAACCAGGGTAGAAATACTGAAGGCTCATGAGTAGATGGACGACAGGTTTGCAGATTGCATAAGCGAGGCAGGAGGTTTGCAGATGACAGCCCCGCCTTCCCGGGCTCTTTACCTATGTTACTTTACCTCTTATCTGCACTGTCCACCTTTTGCTGTAAATTTCAATGTAAATTTCTCCACTGTGAGACGATTAAAGGATTTCTGATTCTGATTCTGACACAGACACACTGAAAGAGAGACACAGGACACAAGAGGGAGGGGAGAACACCAGAAACATAAAGGAAAACAATGAGCATGGAGGAACCGTGACAAAATGTTGACTGTGGTCTGAGAGCCAAGTTAAAAGAGCTGGTTTCAAATCAGCAGCCCTTTAACAGCTGAATCATTACGACTGAAATATCTTCCTAAAACTTAACTCCATAAGTCTTTTTGTCTGTGTGTTTTTTTATTAAATGAGCACGACTTTAATTCTTTTTTTTTTTTTATCAGCCACTGCCATTCAAAATACCACTGTACATGATGTGACAGGGCTGTGGGCAAAGTAAGGAGGCAAGGAAGTCATTAGCATAAACATGAACCCATATGTGACACTGACAAAAACTGGACATGAATGGAATGAGGAGATGTTGAGAATCAAGGAGTAGCTAAAAACTATGTACAGCAAAGAGGAGGATTGGTGGAGAGTTGGTGTGATGCTGAGCAGGAAGAAAGCGAGACAGAGATTGAGGGAGGAAGCCGAGAAGCCATACAGTTGTGGAAATGAGCAGACAAGAGGAAGAAAGAAACAGGAGTGGCCTGGAGCAATGTTTAGCATGGAAGGGGGATAGAGGAGAGATGCAAAGACCAAGGATAAAGTCTGAGGCAAAAGAAACGAGGCAGAGGACGGAAGGAAGGAGAAGGAGAGATAAGATGAATGGAAAGTCAGGAAATTTAACAGACACAAGAAATAGTAGTAGAAAAAGCAAGAAAGAGAATGAAGATGCCAAAATCATAACGTGTGCTGAGGTAAATGAAGTATGAGACTGAAACAATGGCGTGGTGGAGAGAGGAACTGAGAGGTAGAAGAGTGCTGCTGCAGCCGCAGAGCTGGAGTAAGAACATGGGAACATGCTGGCTGTTCTGCCTGGCTGCATCAGCTCTGTCTTCAGGGAGAGCAGCTGAGGAGGAGAGGAAGATGGTAAAGAAGAGAGGGAGGAGGAGGAGGAAGTGGGTTGCCTTAGGATTTAATACAGAGCATATATGGGACGCGAAAGAGGTTATGGAGGGAGAAGGAGAAATTCAAGGGGTTGAAGGTGGAAAGAGACTGGGAGTGAGATGCGAAGAAATGCTTCATTGAGGATGAGAAACGGGCCATCGGAGAGTTAAGAGAGAGCAGAGAGAGACAAATGGACAATGGCTAGGGGGAAATGGAGCACTACGATAGTGGAACTAAAATGGAAAGCGTAGAAAAGAATAGAAAACAAGGCTAAGTGGGAAAAGTAAAAAGAAAATTAAACAGAATAAGGAGTGAAATGGGAGCGGAGATGCAGGAGGCACTAAGACAAAGACTGAATTGTAAAACATGGAAAAGACAGAGTAAGAGGGACAATAAGTCATGAGAAGAAAAAGAAAAAATAAGAAGAGAGCGACTCGTGTCAGAGTGATTGTGAGATGGCGAGGCAGTAGCTCTGGGCAGGATGAGAGGAAGTGATGCGTACGCTAACAGGAAGGAGCAGATCTCGGCAGCACGCGCCATTCAAACACCAGTCCTCCCAGGCGCCCTCCTTGACCGCCAGCACAAACGCACATACATTACCAGCACATGCACACACGTGCAGACATTATAATGCATTGACGGGAATCCTGGAATCACCGAACAGACATCTAATATACACACACCAAACAAAGCATCGTGGAACCTCACATGCAGTGT
>JAVQJF010116381.1:0-28952 GCA_036023855.1 Gadopsis marmoratus
TGTTGGGTCTGTAGATATAGAGTTGGCTTGAACTTGCTCTATATTTACAAGTGCTATGAGATAACTTTGTTATGATATAGCGCTATATAAATAAAATTTGATTTGATTTGATTTGATACATTTGGTCCCAAACTTATTTAAAATGAGACTTTTGGAAAACCTGCACTCACTCACAGTTCGGGTCAAAGATTGTGTGCTGTTTCGTGGTAGGTCTGTAGGGCCTTGTAAGCATTAATGTCGGGTGGGATCAGATCTCACCTATTTTGATGGTCAGGGACAAAAAGAAGCAGCTTTTTAACCTGACTTTTACTTAAGGTGTCTCTTCATTTGTTGCCTTAGTTTTTATGACTCTCAGGAAAAAAGTAGGCCCCACTGACCCCATGTCACTGTATATATAGCCAGTATTTGTCCAGCTGTGGAAAGTTGAAAGTACGGAAGCCCTGAGAGGCAAGAGAGAATTTTGTTTTCTGGTGATCCATTTTCTAAGTCTGATCTAAATAGTTTTCTCTCCTGTGTTTATGATGCAAGAACATGGAAGAGGAAAACATGTGTTTGCCTGGATGACATTTCAAAGTTCCTTAAAAATTCCTTAAAAACCGTTTATGGTTTTAGTCTTATTTTGCAATTTGGGATGGCGGTGCACGTCAACCTCTTATTGCAGAAATAAGGATTAACAACAAACACTTAAAAAATGATCCTGGAAAAAAACAATTTTGACCTGTTGTTAAGTCATAAAAACAGGATAGAAAACGATGTAGATTTTTCTCACTTGCCTCTCAGGGATTCCATATTAAAGTGATCAAATGAATACAGTGATTTTTGGCCAACATATATGGGTTATATACGTTGATGTATTCTTAAATAAAATGTGTTGCATTCTGAATTTTAAAGGATATTCTAAGATGTATTGCCAGTGTATAATTATATAAATATTATTACTAAAAAACATACGCCATATAAACGCCATTAAATATGTAGTACGTTGTGTGTGTGTGTTTTCTGTTGGTCGAACTACATTAATACTAAAAAAGGTGGCAAGCTTTTTTAGTTTTAATGTAGTTCAAAGTTCAAACACAAACTTTTTTTAATCACATTGTTTTATATTGTTTCTCAACCAGAAATGAAAAAACAGTTACAGTAGAATCAGGTTTTGTTTTCGTAATAGTTAACCTGTAATGTCTTGGCACAGGGTAACAACTGCCTGGTGGTTATTATTTAGTGCTCACTCTCACCTTTACCCCTGTCTTTCCCCTGTCAAAGGATTGTTTGCTTTATTGAGTGAACATGTCCTCTCTGGCTGAATAGACTTGTATTACTTATTTTAGATTTGTAAAATAATAAGTTTTAGCTTCACAGACAAAGTGGTTTTATAGTGGTGGAGTTGTATTTAAGTATTCATAGGAATAAGTTGTAATAATTTCTCATGCAAGTTTATCTTTAATCTTTTTGGTGCTGATGGCATGGTGTCCCCAGATCCCTGACCTGTACAAATGCAAGCTTCACTTCACTTAACTGATATGCTTTGTGTATGACTAAAGACTAATTTTATATACTTTTATAGTAGTCTCTTTTGTCCACTTATATGTACTATAAACAAAATATTCACAGTTTATTAAAGGAAAAGTTTGACAAAACTACACTTATTTGCGTTCTTGCAGAGAGTTAGATGAGAAGACCTAAATCACACATACAGTACAGTATAGTGACCTAAAGAGTGTCATAGCAACTGACACTCTTTAGTTCACCATACTGTGTTTATCTCAAAACATAGTATGATGTTTTAAACTAAATGGAAAGGAATTAGAAAGAAAGTCATCGAAGCATGTAGGCACATTATGTAGATTACCTCCTAAACAACAGAAAACGTTGGATTCACCAGTATATTTTCATAGTTTTGAAACTGTCTACCTGCTGATGCAGTTACGCATCGAAAGGAGCCAATTGAGGTGGTTGGGGCATCTGATAAGGATGCCTCCTGGACGCACGTCCAACTGGTAAAAGGCCCCGGTGTAGACCCAGAACATGCTGGGGAGATTATATATCTCAACTGGATCCCCCAGGAGGAGCTGGAAAGTGTTGCTGGGGAGAGGGGCGTCTGGATAATCCTGCTTAGCCTGTTGCCACCGCGACACGGCCCCGGATAAGTGGAGGAAAATGGATGGATGGATAGATGGAAACTGTTTACCTGCTGATGCAGTTTGGAGTCACCGATTTGCAAAGTCATCTAGTGGTTTTTTTAAATTTTAACTTTTGAGTAACTTTTCATCTTAAAGAAATGTTAGTTTGAAATAGAAAAATACAAACATACCCATTTAAAAAGAAATCCAGATGTATGCACACATTTTAGACAGTTTGAAGATGCATTCTGTTCATTTGTCAACTTTTCCCTCACAGGTGCAACTACATCTACGGCACCCCCACCATGTACATTGATATGATCAGCCAGCCAGACTTTGCTAACTATGACTTGTCATCAGTTGAGAGAGGTGAGAAAAAGACTGATATTGTCTGCTTTTGTAGATAGCAGCAGCATAAACATTAGCTATTATGTATTTTGTTTTTGCTTTTCAAACCATTGTTTCTGTTATTTGAATGATTTATTGCATCATCTTTCAACTGATATTATAGTTTTGTCTGAGAATAACTCCATAATAAAAAATTGCTTCCCCTTTCGTAGTGTTGTTTTCATAAGTTACATGCTCTTCTATTTGTTTTTGTACTGTAGGCATCATGGCTGGTTCCCCTTGTCCTCCTGAACTTGTGAAGAAGGTCATTACTGTAATGGGCATCAAGGGAATAACGGTGAGTGGCTCTTACAGATATAACTTAAATATTATTGGTTTTAAATTGTTATTATAGGCTATTTAGAATCATTCTCACCAAACTGTAATAAACATTCACTTTAGTTTACACAAGATTCAATGGTGCAATTCAGCTTTCACACACTAGGGGGAGACAAACCCTTAGAAAAATTTGATTTAGCAACAGTGCATGTAAACACTGATGGAGACTTCTTTTTTGTTCCAACATCAGGCATCTTGTAAGAAAGCAGAAGATGTATTTTTGACAAAAAGAAGGCTTCATTCTATAAAAGGTTTATTGGATGTGAGCACCTCCAAAAATGCAGAAAATGTAAAGATACTAAATATACATTAGGTTTACATAAAGTCAACGTCAGTAACCCACATAGCTGTGTGATGTGCAAGAAAATGGTTCACTTTTTCTTTTCCCTTGAAGTGAAGTGTTCAAAAAGATCAATATGTTATACAGGGTCACCGTCTCTTTACTAAATGCAAATTATTTGTATCATACGTAACATTTTCTTGAGTTCTACTTGAATTGTCATTTGTGTACATTCTTAACTAACATATGGATCTTATATTACCTCCATACAGGGAAAATTGCACTGAAAGACAAATACAGCTTGGAAATTGTATGCATTGATCGCCCTGTTAAGCTTACCCACATCTTCAATGTCTAATTGTCTCTTAAGCGTCTTGGAGAAATGGATGTTCGTCCTTTTTGTGGTCACTTTAACTGTCTTGGACAACTTGCTTTAGTCAGTGAGGGTGTAAAACTAATATCACAAAGTAGAAAAGAGTGTAAACAAGTGTTGAAGCCTGCCTGATTGACAGTTGAAAGATGTTAAAGAGAAACACATCCTCCAAACTGAGGCATTATTAGCATCTTGTTTCGGAGCCATATCTGCTTTTGTACCAGATAACAACCAAAATACATGAACCTTTCTTGATTTATTGTGTAATGTAAAAGGTATCATTCATAGTGACAAATCCTCTTTTAGCATGTACATTTTGGATTTCTGGCCCACATCTATTACTGTTTACTTGAAGCATTTAGCAGCTAAAGACCAAATATTTCCCTCAGGTGTTGTTAGAGACCAAAAACAAAGCTAAAAGGGAGGGAATTCTGCACTTGCATCAGTTGGACACAAAGACTCCAAGTGAATGATCATGTTGCTCTGTAACTGCTGGATGTGGAAATAGACAACTGTTGTTTGTTCTGCTGCCCCCAAGTGGCTAAATAATAATTATTGCAGCTTTAAAGGAGTCGTTGGACAGTTTGGGAAATACGGTTATTCGCTTTCTTATCAAGATCTAGATGAGAATATTGATACCAATTTGTTTATTTACCGCATTATCACAGGTTCATAAGAAAAATTGTTATTAAAAACACTTGATGATTTTGCTGCTACAATGAAGCTTCAATACTAGGTAGACCACAAATGTAAAGTAGACTAAAAGTTACAAATAGACCCAAATTTAAAATTGCAATTATCTAAGCTAAGAAACTATTATCTTTTATCTGAAATCTAAAGTCCGTTGTCACATATGGGAGATTGGTGATCTCCTATATCCCCTCAGTTCGACATCTTGGGAGGGTCTGTTTGTTTGAGTTCCTTGTCTGATGACCCATAAGCTCCTCCCTGAGGGGGGGTAGCCAGTGACTGAAGCTGGACTTTCTGGCAAAGTCGAAACACAGTTGTGTCTCTCTGGTAAAGACAGACTTTGATACCTTTTTTACAGAATAAACAAACGCAATAGAGCTTTAGAGGTGCTGATAAGCGGATTGTGTTATAGCCAGGCTAGCTGTTTCCAGTATTTGTGCTGAGCTAAGCTAGTCGTATCAATCTTCTCATCTAACTCCTGTAAGAAAGCAAATAAGCACATTTCCCAAAATGTCAACTTTTTCCTTTTAAGCTCATCTGGTTTGACTTTACATACTTTTTATGCTAAACAAGACAGTGAAACTTTGAAGAGAACATTATCCTCAGGGACAACATTGATTTTAAAAACATAGATATATATTTAAGACTGTTTTCCTGTTCTCTCTATGCACAAGGAAGACAACACATGTCTTTTAATGCTTTTTGTAGCCCTCATTTACTCAAATCCATCCTTTGTTTTGGTGGTTTCCTGAATGTTGTACATTTCCACTTAAGTCTATATCTTTGATATAAATGAATGAAAATGAAAGGTCCATAAAGCTGTTGATGTGTTTGGGTGTGGGAGAGACAGACAGACAGAGAGCATGTGTATCTATGAATGTGTTTGTCTGTGTTTACACTAGTGATACCATTTGGCAGATGAATAGATGGACATTCTTGTAGTAGAATGAGTTCGCATTGCTTTCGTTGCATGTGTAGCCGGTCACCTGGACAGGCTCCTCCTCAGCCTCACCTGTGGAAAAGACGCAAAATCAGCAGTCATATTAAACAATTTCCAACCAGAGACGCCATGGCTCTGTGTACTGGACCCCAGGGCCAACATGGAAAGGTTCAGATAGGGACAGAGGGGAGGACAGAGGGTTCTGAGGTTAGGAAGTAAAAAACAACATCATTCAAAGCCAACTCTTGGCCACTCTAAAACCAGCCTGAACCTCATGTGGTAACATCTGAATCCAATTGTACAAAATTCCAGCTGAAAACCATAAACACCAGACCATCACAGGAGGGAGGTGAGTTTGGAGTTAAACAGAGGCCACATTGAGGAACAAAACTACACCTCAGGTATTTGCAAAGGTAGTGATCAGTCACTTGAAAACATTTAATTTTAGAAGAGTTCATTTAACATTTATTCAAAGGTCAAGTGTATCTAGTTACTAGATTTGGATGATCACCATTTTACAAACCCCTATGTGTTAGATTTGAAGATTTATGTCTTTGGCAGCTCCTAGTGTTAAGAAATATGGAAATTTAAGTCCCTCACCATCCTCTTTAGGGGTTTTAAGAAATTGTTCAAAAGGAAGGGTTCAACAGTTATGGGAAATATGCTTATTTGCTTTCTCATCGAGAGTTGATCAAAAGATTGATACCACTGTCATGCTTGTAAATATGAAGCTACAGCCAGGAGGTGGTTAGCTTAGCATAAAGACTGGAAACGGGGAGGGGGAACAGCTAGCCTGCCTCTGTCTAAAAGGTAAAAGAAAAATCCACCTACCAGCACCTCATAACTTCCTGTGAAACTATAGATTGTTTTTACACTTTGGTTTAAATAATGTCTTAATTAGTGAGCTTTAGTGGTGGTGGTAGGCAGATTTTGTTACCTTTTGACCCCTGTTTCCAGTCTTTATGCTAAGCTAAGCAAATATTTTCCTGACTGTAGATTAATTTACTGTATAAACATGAAAATGGTATCATTCATCTCATCGAACAAAAAAGTTTCTGAAATATTGACCTCATCCTTTGATTTTGTTGTGGATTTTATTCTTTGATTAGTTCTGTTTGTGAAGTTTTTCTATAATGTAGAAAATGATTTAGGATTTGGGTTTCTTGTCATGTCCTCGGCTTGTTTGGTGACAGATACCTGTACAGCTGTGTGTTCAATGACGTGCCCCCTTTTTGGCTGTCTTTGGCTTGACTTTGCAGCCACTGAAGGCGATGCTGTCTCTGACTTGCTTGCCCTTCTGCTGAGGTGGAGAAGCACACACTGCGTCTGGACGATTGCGGCTAGAGTCCATCCACCTGCGAGTAGAAACCAAGAGATAAGCAGCAGAGAATTTATGCTGGCTACTTGGTCTCTCCAAGTGTCAAGGGTTGTACAATGTAGACAAATAAAGAGCGAGGCTGCTGGTGTGAGCATGAAGATACACAGCTTCTTGGGTGATATTATGTCAGTGTCACTCTGTTTGTAGTCATGCTAGCAGCGAGGATCTAGGGATGGATGGTCAGTCGTCCCCAACTTCTTCTGTCTAGCACCATCAGCAGGTTGACATTTTAGGTTCAAAGTGAAGCCTTGACTACTACAACTGGATGGATTGTCATGATGTTTGTTACACACACTCATGTCCCCTCAGCGTGAATTGAACATTATAAAGGTGCACTGTGGCGTTTTCTTGTAAACTCACAGTTGTGTTTGTAATCAGTGTGTGTGTATCCTTGAGGTCTAAAAAACCTATTGAATGCATTTTCTTCCTCACTAAACAGAAACCTACTTTTTCTTAAAAGTTTGGAACCTTGCTAGCAGTCTTCTTCTTCCCTGTCTTTGCTGGCACATTGCTGCGTTTCTTGGCATGTTACTGCCACCTGTAGTTCAGTGGAATAGTGTGAAACCATTTACAGGAATGTAGATAACGCCATCCTTGCACGAGACAAACAAAATGGGGGCCGACTCATGAAACACGACTCCACAGTACTACTAGAGATCAAAAACTCCACAGGGTATATTTAATTTGTGCAAAACTTTGGTTTACAAACAAATATTGGCAAAACTAATTATTTTCCCATCAGCGTCGGTAGTACTTTGTGTTTAGTGCTAATTAGCAAATTTTTCCATACCAACACCCCAGACTAACTAACTGTCATTACGATCATGTTAGCATGCTGATGTTAACATTTAGAGCCTAAGTACAGGCTAACAGAGCATGCTTCAGTGTTTCAGCTGAGCGTCTTACCTGCGCAGTGGAGCTAACTGGCATGTGCAGCTCCATGGGTTGTTGGAAAGGGTGAGGTTGGTGACGGTGCCAAACTCGAAGCTTTTGGGAAGGGACTTTAGCTTGTTGTTGTCCAGGTGCAGTGACTTGACTGCCGTCACACCGGTAAATGCACCATCAGAAAACTAGAAAAAGGTAGAGCCTTACGTGAGCTGTCGTTTTAGTTTATTGGTTAATGGTAAATGGCTGCATTTTGCACACAAACACTGGATTAGGGAGCACTGGGAGCAATTTGGGGTTCAGTGTTTTGATTAAAGGAAGACACATCAACATGTGGAAATGTGGTGCTGGGGATCCAACCACTAACCCTGTGATTAGCGGACAACCCGCTCTACCTCCTGAGCCAACAAATTAATGCAAATATTTGTGAAACTTGTAGTTCTTAGTTTGTACTACAAAAAGTATTGATAAAAACATGATTCCTGCCTTGGCATGCCGACCCACCAACACCCATCCTTGAGTCTGTCAGAAGGCCGACAGATGCAGATTGAGGGAATCTCCCAGTATTTCTCTGGCATGAAAGCCTCCTCTCATCCTTCCTTCTGCACTAGCACTTATGTAAACACTGACAGTCATTGCCCTCCTTTTTTTCCCACTTCTTCTTCATATGCATCTGCGAGGGTGCTAAAAGCTTCAGATAGGTGCTAGTTGAACCCATCTACGTTGTGTCAAGTTTTGTCTCCTCCAGGAGAGGGCGGATGAGAGAGGAGCTGGGCTTTGAAGGGTAGTTTCAAGGGACTCTGGAGGAGATGAGGCTGTTTGGAAATTTCCACTGTAGAGCGACAAGTAGCTGAGGGCGTTTTTGAAGCAATGGAAGATGGATAACTTCCAGCATGGCCGAGGTGTTTTCGCTCTCTCTGTCGTCTCCCTCATTGGGCCACTCCTCTGCCAGCAAGGCTCGCAAAGGGCCCAATTGTCCATTCAACTGGGGTGATGGCAAGCTAAAAATACTCCTCTTCATTCACTGTGGAACATCCTGCCTCTATTTACCAGTCTCCTAACCCCTCCTGACCTGTTTACAAGACCCTCCTGGTGAAAGTAGAAAACACACCTCGCTGAAAATAACACTTGTGTAATAATTAGACTCGGACATGCTTGGCCATGGTCCAGCAAACAAAAGCACTCTAAAAATAACTGCATTTGGCAGGAAAATGGATTAATCTCTCTGGCCATGTGTGCTGCACTCTCCTCAGTCTCCTGCTGCTTCCACCTGGCTCTCACAGAGTCCCAGCGTGAGAAGGTTGTTATTTTACAGTTTTCCCCTTTGGGATACCTCCATACTGTGGCACAGGTACACTCAAATATTAGATTAACCTCAAGCATGAAGCAAATGTGCACTCAGGAATGTCTGAAAGGTCGTGTGGTGTAGCATAGAGCTTACACTGTATATATTCATAAGCTGTGTAAGATCTTGATGAACACGTGAACGTCTTACAGAGTGCTGTGAAATCTGTCTCATGTCTGATGCCTAAACATCATTCTTTAAGATCCATTGTTGCAGATTAAATCCTGGATTAGTCAAAATTTAGACCCTAGAATTCATGGCTATGGATTTATCGATCCATGAACGGAGCCTGGATATCTAAAATAGGAAGGCATCAGCTTCTTATGGAACTAAAGTGATGATTTCTTGCTGCCTCACGTGTTAAGAGTCTATTAAACCTTGCAGTCAAGAGAAATATCCTGCTTGTTTTACCACATGTGCATCTGAATTCAATTCAGTTTTATTTATATTTCACCATATCATAACAAAGTTATCTCAGGGATACACAAAGCACATCTGCATTCAAAAGACTGAAATAATGCAGCATCAGTTCAGGTTTGCATTATCAGGAAACACGTAAGATGGAAACACATGAACCAATGACCACTGCATACTGTGAGGAAGATTTGATCACAAAATGTATGTAAATATGGGTTGCTTATGTAATATATGTAAATTAGGTTCTGAATAGGAACTACCGTAGAGGCATCCATTAACACGTGTCACGTGTCAAAATGCTTGTTGGCTACCATCAAGGGGGTGTTGACCGTTGGCAAGCCTGCACATAAATATGCTGATGAAATATCGTCGAGATGGGTTTGCCAGACCAAAACAAATAAACAAATATGAAGACAGACACAGTATTGTAGAGAGACCATATTCATGAGACAAACTTTCTTGAAATCACTGCAGTGATCTCAGAGCTCTCTGTCATGTCCCCTGCGTAACTCTGTTTTCCCTCTGTCTGAAAAGTAGTTCAGTACATTCATTTTACATGTATCATACCTTGCACTTATGGTGTCCTTTTTGAAGTTTAAACTAATGGATTGTTTCTTACTTTTTAGCCAAAAACAATTCAATCAATCACCTTTCAGTGCCTTAAATGTCCACATGTTGGGCATTAACATCAAGCTAAGTCTGTCTAGAAAATACCCAGTGAAACTGTAGACTGACCTTCTCCAGACCCATGTTGTCCAGGTGTAGTTTCTCCATGTAGCGCCCAAAGCTCTGAAAGGCGTTGTCCGGGATGACCCTCATGGGGTTCTTCCCCAGAGTGAGTTCCTCCACCACACGCAGTTTGCTCATTGCCACACTGGGATAGGTGGACATCTTGTTCCTGTCCAGGTGAAGTATAGCGAGGTTCTCCACATCGTCCAGAGAGCCCGCCTGCAGGGTTGTCAGCTCGTTCCCGCTCATGTGCAGCCAGCGCAAGTCTTTGGCACCTGTAAAGGTCCCCTGCCGCAGCTCCCGTAGCTTGTTGTCATTGAGCTGCAGAATAAAGAGGTTGATCATGGGGGAGAAGATGCCCTTGGCCAGGTCACTGATCTGGTTCCCATCTAGGTAGAGGTAGGTGAGCTCGGTCAGGTCCTCGAAGGCTCCGGGCTTGATGCTGTTGATCTCGTTATTGGACAGGTAGAGGTAGATGAGCTTCTTCAGCCCCTTGAAGGCATGGGATCCGATCTCTCGGAGCTGACAGTGCTGCATGTGCAGTGAGATGAGTCCCTTGCTTTCACTGAAGGCCCCTGTGGGTATGCTGCCCAAGTTGTTCCTCTGCAGGTTCAGCAAACGGGTGACCTCCGAGACCCGAGGGATCTTTTTCAGCCCGACGCTGTCACAGATGACATGCTGAAGGTCACCATGGCAGTGGCACAAGCTGGGGCACTGGCCCGGGGCTCCCTGCACCGCAGGGCCCAGGACCAGGAGGCAGGTCCCCAGCAGCAACCAGCTCACGCAACGCATGCTGACGAAGCTCGTAAATATCAGTTTGTCCGCTGACTCGGTTGGTGTCTTTCAGTCTTCTAGCAGAACAAGTACACGCAGAAGAATCCTGTGAAAAGCCTCTGAGAGAAGCAGAGAACTGAAGGAGGAAGGCAAATGGCTGGACTGAAGTGTGTGTGTGTGTGTGTGTGTTGAGAGAAAAACAGATGGGGAGAGAGGAGTGAAAAGGTTAGCAAAGGTGGGCAGTGCAGCGAGACAGGAGGATGGCCAGGCAACAGAACACACAGCACTATTTATAACATTTACTTGAGGAAAAAAATTAGGAGGGCTTGCCAGGGTGTTCGAGCGAGAGTTTTGCAAGGGGAAGTGTGTGTGAGAATTTAACCCTAAATGAGCAGGAAGACGACTCGGGACCACCTCTTTGCTACTGGCTGCATTTCTGCACGACTTAATGAAGGATTGACATTCGACTTGCTGGTGGATACACGGGTGCAGACAAATCATAAGAAAGAAGACACATGCTAGTTTTAGCCTATGGATGTTTTGTCTAATGTTTAACCATGTGGCACGAGTTCAGGTTGGATCCATCCACACTTCCACCCAGACATCTCTATTGTTTTTCAGTCTGCGGTGGAAGGAAAAGGAGCCACTCCTGTACAGATGTTTTATAACGTATAATAGTCTCCAGATGGCTGGCAAGAAGCGAGATGCCGTTTCAAGTCATAACAATTGCCAAAGATACGTTAAAAAGAAACGTTTTAGATGCCACTTTAGATTCTTTTGAAATGGAGCGTGGTATTATGCAGTGGTCTTTTTCAGATGAATATGCCAGTGGTTAAGGTGATTGTGGCTATCAGGTTTCAACTGCAAGAGATGGAGTAGCTTAAAATAATAATGTAATAGCTTTGTTTTTGGTGTTCATTACACCTGCTTTTAATAATAAAGGGAAGATTTAGAAAAAGTGCAGCAGGACTTTGTTGACTGGCTCACGTCAGTGGATGATTTGGCTTCAGGTGGCTGCATTTATACCCACCCAGGATAAATGGAATCTAGAGTTTACTTAACAAATATAACATTTTATTGATAATATCGTCTCCTCCTTAATTTTCCAGGTAAAGTTCTCACCGTGTCCTGCAGCTGCTATTTGCCCAACAACGTATTTGTCTTTTACCTTTCTCCCTGAATTTGACCTCTCCCTGAAAAACTGAATCTGCACCTGTGAACACCAGTTTCTTTGTCTCCTCCCTCTTCAAAGATTAAAGATTTTATAAGTTATATTTATGATCTTGTCTCTCAGTAAATGTAAAATCTGAATTAGCTAAGTAACTTCAGCTATCAAATAAGTGTAAAGAAGGAAAAGGTACTTTATTTCCATCTGAAATGTTGTGGAGGAAGTAGAAAGTCTCCCAAACATACTGAAGTACACTAGTTGAGTAAAGATACTCAATTCAATCAGCAACTATCAGCTTTTTCCCAGCAGTGTTGTGAAGTGGTTTCATCTGAAATCTGTTGGGTATTTTTACTTTGTTTGCTATTTATTTTTTTGCTGTGTTTTTTCCTCCTTCAGTCACGAATGGTGACTTTTTCTTGTCAAGGAGAGTATAATTACATCAGATCTGTTTTTGAACAAAAAATAAGCTCAGAGAGAAAATATTGATCAGCAGCACTGTGAAGGTGTGCGATAATTCAGAAAACCATACCTTATTCCTGCCATCGACCCAAACGCTCTCCGGTTCACCTCATTAGAAAACCTGAAGATATTTTAAATGCTGAATTTCAGGGTAGAGGTCTGTGCTCTTGAGACTGTGCTGGGAGACACAGCAAACCTTCTGGCAATGGCACGTGTTGATGTGCCATCCTGGAGTAGTTGGACTGCCTGTGCAACCTCTGTAGGGTCCAGGTGTTGCCTCATCCTACCAGTAGTGACACCAACCCTAGCCAAATGCAAAACTAGCAAAAACAGTCAAAAAACAGAAAAGATGAGGAGGCGAAAAAGTGTCAGTGGCCTAGACCTGTAAAACCATTCCTGTTTTGTGTGTTTGTGTATATATACGCGCACACACACTTTTTTAGGTTAGCAATACATATTCAATCATACAGACAAGGGAACACAGCTTGTATGCCGACTGAATGAAGTTCAGACGTTTTGGGTTGGTGTCATCGCCGCATTATAATCCAGGCTATAGTTGTTAAATAAGACGAGAGTAATAACACAAAACAAAACGCTCTCCTCACGCTGTACTTCTGCCAAGACTAAACAGACATACATTAGCTCCAGCAAACCGTTGTAAGGTTACTAGATATTTCAGCTGTGCTATAGAGAAAGAAAAGGTGTAGAAAGTGCAGTAACTGAGAGAAAACAAAAAGGGACAACTAAGAGTGTAAAAAGCGCTGACAGGCTCTATTGCTAGAGTCGAGGTTGTGAAGGGGGTATAACAAAGAGAGGGAGTGAACGAGCATGCAAGAGAAAGGGAAGGGGGAGATAGAGAGTGTGTGTGATAAAGGGAGAAGAGAAAAAAAAAAAAACACAAGCCCAGCTCCCATAGGAGGAATGCACAATAGTGCAATAAGCTGGTGATATAATGGTCTTTTTTGCTGTATCAAGCCCATTCTCTTCATCTTTGGAAAACCTCATCAAATCAGCACTCCGCTACCTCAGGTGGGGCTTTAATGGGGGTCTGAAATGTGATGCTGTGAAATGATTAGTCAATCCATCCATCGACCAAAAATGGGACTGATTGAAGACCATTGTGACGATTTATTAATGGCTGTAATTGTTATTTATTTACCAAGAAAAATGACAAGCACTCCCTGATTGCAGCTTTTGGTTTTTGTTTTGTTATTTGGTTTATTTGGTTTAATAGGCCGCAAATCTTTCAGGTCTGGACAAAACAAGCAATGAAATATTTTTGGGGAAATTGCGAAAGAGCATGTTTCACCATATTTCTGATAAACGATTAATCTAAAAATAAATAAATAAATAAATAAAAAAAGCTGACAGATCTGTTGAGTATAGAAACAAATTGTTTGTTGCAGTTCAAATCTAAAAACATATACAAAACACAATAGACTCTTCCGTTTTCAAGGGCTGCAAAAATATGGCCTATTGTATGCTATGATTATTCATCATGTTATTAGCAGTTATTTGATAATAATTTTCTATTCGTCATGACAAACGTTTTTGTCCATGACTCTCTACAATTTCTTCACTCTTTTACAGATATAATTGTTTTTGGTAAACACGTGCACATTCTAGAGACACACATTTATAAAAGAAATAAAAACCCACCATCTCTGTGGGTGTAGGTGTACATGCTCATAATTGTGTGCGTCTTTCACTACACAGTTACGTTGTTGCCATTACACTGCTATGGGACTGAGAGTGGTCCCAGGCGGATGCACGTCCATAAAGGCAAAGCATCGGTGACATCCTAAGCACGGCTAACGTGGTTAGGGCTGCAGCGACACAGACGAAGAGCCTTCCCAGGATAGTCGGCGAGCCACGGCAGCGCACCGCCACAGACGGGGCCAAATGAGATAGCGCCGGCCCCAAATCTAATCAGGGGACGACGAAGACACAGCACAAGAAGCCGGGAAAGAAATGGAAGGGTAAGAAAAGGGCGGTGGGGGGGGAAGGGGGTTTGTTTAGAAGAGCTAAACAGAGAAAGTGGAGGCAGAAGGAAAACTGGGAGGAGTGAGAAAGAGCGAGATAGTGAGTGGGTGACAGAAATATACTGAGTGTTAAACTGCAAGGGAGAGTGTGAGACAGAGCAGCAAAGAGAGAATAGGGCAGTGCAGGAGAAAGGTTTGCATGCACGTGTATGGCAAAGCAGGCTGAATCGTTTGTGTGTACCCCCCCCGCTGGTAAGTGGGAAACACAGCCACCCGCCGCACTCTCCTCCTCGGCCGTTCAAAGCCACTTGCGCAGCCGTTTCTCAGCCAGTGCCACACAATAGCTAGCTGATGAACCTGGGGCTAACGTGCCCTTTGAGCTCCGTAAAGGCAGAACGCATGGAGAGTCCTTAATGATATCAGGCCTGCGCAGCAAGCACGCCAGCATCCGCTCCTTCCCTTCCCTCTCTCCATACACCTCCCCCCCAACCTTTTCTAGCCATTTATAGGAAAGGGAAGAAGCATCACATAGCGGAAGAAAGAAAAAGAAAAAAAAAAACTATCTCCCATAGATAGTGAGCATATGTATTGGCACATCATCTCCCTGCAAGAGCTTGAAATTAAATTTAGGCATTTTGTTTTTAAATGAGACGCTGCCTCCAGTGATTGCGGCGCTCCTGATAGGTAGATTGGATGGAGAGATTAGGTTGAAGAAAAAATAAGGGGACGATTTTGGCCTGATGTCCTCCACTTCCTTCCTTCATGTTCAGACACGTGTTGTGAGAAGATGAGGCCGATATCAGGACACACTTTCAACACTCGCTGGCATTACTGCTGCCAAAAAAAATAAATAAATAAAAGATGGAAGAAGAAAACAATATGCAAATCCCAAGGTTTCCTAACATATTAAAGATGCAAAAACAGATATGGGTGTTTTGTTGGGTTGGCATTTCTGTGTTGTGCAACTAGAGGTGTGTACTTTAGGAAAACTACAAGAAAGGATTTGCTGAATTATTGAATGTGTGTGATAAGGAAAGGTTAAGTGTCACAACAAATGAGTGTGTAGAGTGTAGAACCCCTGGTGTTTTCTCCTTGTAAACTGTGACATCTGAACCTTGATAACTAGATTCTACAGCCAATTAAAATCAGATTTATGTTAACAGGGATGCCTGGGTGAAGAACAAATGGCACTTTTCCCGAGTACATCCTTGACAGTTGTGCTTCCGACATGGCCAATGACCTCATCAAACCAACCACGTCCTGAAACCTAAGCAATAGAATATCTTATCACTGTTTTCCAAACAACATGACTGTTGCAAAAATCCAGTTTCAGAGCATGTTTTGTTATTTAGCTTTATTGATGACATTTCTTGGCAAAATTACTGGTACTTGGTACATAACTGGCATAACTGGCAGTGTTCATGGGTGGGAAGCCAGTTGGGGATCGTGTTGTTGGTGTTGCACTAGCCGCTCCCTCTGGTTGGATCAGGAGCCTGTGCAGAGAGGATTATGTGCCTTTGCACACATTATGCCATCCTTTTGACCTGATGCTAGTAAAAAGAAGCACAGCGTTAACCCCTGCTAGGCCAATAGTGGAGTCAGCAGCAATCAGAATAGCAGTGCGGGGTGCAGTGCTCTTGCAAATTAAAAGAAAAGGGAAAAGAAATTTCAAAAGAGAGTGCCACGTGGCACCTTTTGTATCACAGGAAGCACATGGCTACCGCCCCCTACCTGGGCCAACAGTCAAGTTCGCAGTGACATGTCTCCCAGTGCAGGGAAACTGGCCTAAATGGAGGAAAATCCAAACCCAAAAAAAACTTTGCATTCATTACCCTGATTTTTCCATTCACTTTAGATTAGGATGTCCGTCAAGCCAGCTGCATAAAGTCAACAACATGATACATTTTAAGTGTGCATCAATCAGCATCAGCACAAAGACAAATTAGATGCAAACTGTTTCTTCACTAGTGGGACGCATTTGCCAAAAATATTGTCGATTGCCATTATCACAGATTGTACTGTTTTCATCGAGTCAATCAAGCCATCAAATCAACCACTAAGATGTTTAAAATCTGACAAACGTAATTTGCCAAAGAAGATCAGCATGTGGGCTACATAAGCATCCTCTCCGAAACCTTTTGAGTGTTTGAGTGATTACATTTTCATTCCACTCAAGTTTCTTGTTCCATTTTTGGCACCATCTGCATTTTTTAGCCTCTTTAGACGATGCTTAATATGCTGATAAAGCCTGAATTTGTGTTGTTTTTTTCTTTAATTCTTTATCATTATACACCTATCAGCTAAGCTTGAGGGTCAGTTCTACCACCGCCGGACACGAGGGCTTAGCACGTTCATTTAATTCATCAAGGTTTGATTACCTCTGTGAAGATTTTTTCCTCAGCCCGATAACCTGATGCTCCCCAATTAATGCCTTTTCACAATCCTGCCGACGCCGACATGATCAGAGCGTGCTGGGCCTCCCGCACGTCTCTGTTCGCCTCGCTTTATTAAGACACTCTCAGAAAGTTACACCTTGGAGATTTTTTTAACCATTTTCACTCTCGACTCCGTCAACAATTGCAGTTCATCAAACAAAGATAAATTAATCTCTCTGGCACTGAGCCCAGATTACTCGAAGACAAAAAAAATCCAGGCTAAAGGAGTACCCACATGAAGGTACATGCTACCTCTGTGATCTTTAACAAATCATTCTATAAATGTGAACATAAGAGTCTGATACACAACTCAAATAGAAATGGCCCTGATGTGTTTTCAGGGACACTGTTAAATTATTGATAGGCATGAAATAAAGTGTACATGATCCAAAACATTGAAATACTCCAAAGTCAAACACAATACTGAAGCAAAGAACTTACAATGTAGGATTTACTATCTTGCCTTAATGTTTTATATTTCACCGAGACATTTAAATTTCTTTTGGGCTGGAAAAAGCCTTTCAAATTGAGGAAAATACATTTTCATTTAAGGTTGTACAAACTGCCTGCACAGGCTGTGTAGTTCAAGGAGCAACTGATACATAAAAACTATGCTGGAACTTTTTATATGACAAGTCTAGTTATCCAATAAGGAAAGCAAAGCAATACACAACATGGACAAAGAGTCAACAAGATTGTGTATACGGGTAACGGTTTAGCTGGTAGCCACTACATGGCAATGAGCTGCAGATGTGATACACTACATGCCATTAGCAATGCATTCAGGACTCCAATTGACAAACTGGACGACTGCCTGGCTGAACTGCATTTGCCATTTTGATGCATCGGACTGCTCGGCAGGAACGGAACAAAAAAAACCCCCCACTTATGGGCACAATTCAGATACGCACAAAACACGCTAAATATGGATGCTGCTGAAGAAGAAGGATTGCGGATTGCTCTCCATCGGCCAGGTGCGTCTGTGAGAAGTAACAGCTATGATACCCCACATCTCGCTGCTGCTCGGGCCGACTGGGTCAGCCTCTCAGCCTCCCAACACAAAGAGACTGCGTCTTCAAAGTCAGCGATCAAACACGCACAGCACAAAAGCACATTTATCTTCTGTGGCTTGCATTAAAGTGGCACGGTATTCATTTGGAAATTAATTTTGCCCACCAAATTAAAGAGTGGAAGAACATAATGGATGGATCTGGATTGTCAGGGGGGTGAGACAGCCCCAGTAAATAAAAGAGGATGGGGAAAAAGCGTTGAAAGGGAAGGTAAGCTGAGAGGTTTGCTGGATCAAATTGCAGTATTGTCTTATTTCATTGGGGAAGAGTTTGTGCGCGCGTGTGTGTGTGTGTGTGTGCACGTGTGTGTGTGTGTGTGTGTGTGTATTGAGCACGGGGAGAGTACATGGCACATCATTTTCGAGCTGATTGCGCGCTGCCCGGCGGCGGCACCCGCTGCCAGGCTACTCAGTGACAAGCTTCCACTCACTTCCTCTCCTTTTCTGCTGCAAATAAATCAGCCGCAAAATCAGATTACGATCAGGAGAGATTCATGGGAATGATACAAATAAATAAATAAATAAATACAGAGCTGAAGGGACTCTGAAGCAAAGCCCCAAAAAGAGACTGGAGGGAGGAAAGAGAGAGCCTTGCCTACACATCACATTTTTACTAGGCAGTAAACAATTGCACAGGCTTTCTCTGGTCTAAATTCAGCATAAGACGACAGAAATGTGTTAATCTCACCAAACAACCTACAGGAGAATTAGAGGTAGGTTGCTGAAAAGTGCAGAGTATGTAAAGCTCAGAAGGAGACTCAAAAGGTTGCAATGCTATGTGCCAAAAAGGGTAGCATTCAAGTTTGTGCACATAAAGGAAGATATTACAATAAGGCCCAAAATATATATTAAATACATGCTGTTTAAGGGTCCCAGAGAGAGGACCAATCAAATAAGCCTGAGGAAATTCAAAGTCTTAATGAACAAATGGACAAAATGATGAGCAAACGTTAAACAGCATGGCTGTCCCTTTCAAAGCATACAGCTTTCCCAGAGCCAATTCAAAAAGCAAAAGCCTAACTACCTCAGATACTTAAAAATATATCACAGAAATTACCCTCTACTAAGGGACATCATAAATATGACCACATAATGAACATCCGCTCGGAGAGTGACTGTGATAGGGGCCATAAACCCTCTAAACTCATTCTTACTGTCTGAAGGAACACCATTTGTCCTGTGAAGGACATAAAAATATTATTTTGCCCAGGTAGTCTTCTCCATCTCTCCTTTGGCACCGTTCTCCTATCTACATGTCTCGAGGGGCTTTTGAGTAATGCATTTCTATTATTGCACCTTGTGTAGTGTCACATTGGTGGCTTTATCGGGAAGTTGTTGTAGGGTGAGGCTGGAGTGGGATGGAAGGGTTATTTCGTGGGCTTGGCTGGCATTAATCTCTGTCACTTGTCCTCTCTGATTTATACTCCTTCCCAATAAGCCAGTCTATGGCCTCCACTTCAATTGCTACTTTGTGATAGCGCTTCATGTTCAGCCTTCGTCCGCACCGCCGCTTGACATTGAAGGCTTGTTCTCCAAACCAGCAGAAAGTAAAAAGCGTGGTAAAGAATTAAATTTCCTGCACCAGGAACAAGAAAGACAAGATAATAGGAGCCTGGAGCTCCCTCCACCCCCATATAAAGAAAGCCATTCTCCTCCGAGTCTATTACTCTTGGTGTGGCTTCTGCTTGACGACTTTGACCAAGAGCAATTAATCCTTCACCAAGAGTGAGAAATGTGGTAAAAGGCCTGGGCTTGGCTACAATTTTAACCATATAGAAACGTTTTAATAGGTAAAGCAGTAGAGATCTATCAGAACGAGCCTCTGATTAATGAACGCCAAGGCTTAGCTCCTGGCTGTCTGATCAGGAAGCTCCAACAGCAAACTACTCCAATCATCTCCTTTGCATTCATTAACAGACCGCCAGGATGGGCAACCATGCCACCCACCTACCGTCTAACAGCCCCCCGACCCCCACCCTCCGCTGTGGTCCGTATATTTCCAAAGTGTTTAATTACAGATGATTTATCACCAAACTGTCGTTTGCTAACTGGGCCCTTCCGTTCTCTCTCTCCCCACGCCACTCTCCCGCTGTGTTGAGGGAACCTTCACATCATTATGAGAGAGCTCATTTATATTAAAATGAGTATTACCAGTTAATTCACTCCATACATTTTGGACACAGCGTGTGTCACACAGGAGCTTTGGATCACACCTGGTTCGCGGCGGCGTTGGGATACATCAAGTGCTTTACTGCAGGAGAGTTAATGCACATTTGATCTTGCTGCGATTCCAAATAAAGATTAAAGAAAAACATGGAGCGTAACTCACACGCACATCATGAGTCCATACTGCCCTTGCAAACACGATAAGAGGACATTAAACATTATCCACTGAATTAAAGGTTGAACACTAAAGGGCCTTTTATGTTGAATCTAATTTCCTCTAGTTACTGGTCACAGCTGTCATCTTCACCAGCCAAGGACAATCTCAATGTTTTGCTTAAAGCAATAGCCAATAATGCATATCACAAAGGCAGTTCAGGAAAACAAGTCAACTATATACGCTCTTCAGAGCTCCACCATCCTATAATCCTCCAGTTCCTCAGGACGTATTTGCAAGGGCAGCAAAATATTCACCTAGATCTGAAGAGACCACACGCTACAGATAACAACCTACGCACGGCAACAACAATATGCACGGGGATGCGTAGTGCTACACATACCTCCGCAAAATGAGGATGAATCCAAGACAGCCAAAAAAAAATTATTCAAGTTGGGACGGGAATAGCTTCCTCCCCGTTCAGTGAGGGGAAATAACAACGAGGGTATTAAATACAGCCACCAGATGAAAAATAATAACATATCGATTCTGCACGTAGCGCTTTCAAAAGGAGCGTAATGGCCTGATTCCTGGTATTGATCCGTCAGCAGGCTCGGGGAGGAGTAGCTAGTCGCCCCTGTAAGACCCCCAGTGAGAATGAGATTGGTGAAGCCATCTGACGTTCTGTTTCTTGTCTCGCTCCACACAGGCTTCATTTCAAATGGGTGTTTTTTTTCCTCTGAGCGGATGTGAAATGAATGCAGCTGAAATGGTCTTTCACATACAATATTTTCCATCTTGTGATCATACTTACCTGCAACAACGTGGCTTTTGGTTGCTACACAGAAATGTTCATTTTGTGGCGTGGCAACATCAGAATAAAGTAATACATTTTACAGATTATATACACATGACTACCATTTATCAGCTTCTCTTAAATCAACTAAATATACGTTGTATTCTTTTGTAATAAAGTGGATTTATATGCCCTTTATAAAGTATTTAACATTTAGTTTAAATTAAGCATCAGATGCAGGATGATTTGCAGATTGAGATATCACGCAGTGTTCTAGCTCCTTAATATTATTCATCTATTATTTCTGCGGTGTATTCATGGAGTATTATGTGCATGTTTGACGGTGGAAAAAGTGGACAAAATTCAATCTCCAACTTAACACATATGATCCCTAACCCGCCTCTCACAAACTCAAGTGATTCAAGTGATCTTATTTCTAGCTCAAAGAGACAAAAAAAATCTATATCTCAATTTGGTACACTTCAACTCCGCTCCAAAAGTGCCCTGAGAGAAAACCGAATTAAACTGAGACAAGCTGATTCAACACCCTGAAAGATGTATTTAAGTAGTTGTTTCTGAAATATGTATTTGCCATGTGCAATATCGGGCTTCTCGGTGAGAGAAAACGTGATAGGACTTCACAGCAGTCATTCGTCTGGAGAAAGGTGTGTTTCCCCAGAATAAAAAACGTGCATGCCTGGGAATACATTAATCATAACAAGGTGACAGCCAGCCTGACAGACAAGCAGAGGCAGAGGTACAGATTTGACGGTGCTTTCTACTCCTCAACATGTTCTAAAAAGCAAAAACTTACAGGGCAATTAAAGCAACGTCGATAGCCGTGTCAGCTGGATAAGGGGCTGGGCGTCAAATTGTCACATTGTGTGTCAGGGGTGCTCTGTTAACAACTCGGCCCGGCTTTTGCCATGGAGCGGTGGAGGGGGCCCCGATGGAACATGACACTGGAAGAAATACCGTCAAGTCTGTGCAAGGCCAGATTAGATTAGCACACTGGAACAGGTGGTCTATAATTGGCTGCGTGATAATGTCAAGGATTCTCTGAAACTGGATGCAGCATGCGCACACATGCACATGTGCGCCCAAATACACAAGACACGGGGAACATTCGGGGCGAAGGTGGCACACAGCTTTTATGCTGGATACCAAAAGGAACCTCAGCGTGCTCATGCCTGAGTCACTTGTAATGTGAGAACGCAGTGCCTGCAGCGCTACAAAGAAAAGACGGGCCAAAAGAAGTCACGCTAGGGTTAATGCTCTTTGGGCAAAAAAAAAAAAAACCAAACAAAACACTGAGGCGTCTGTTGAGTGACAGCAAATCCAGGGATTGTCCAGCTGTCTACCAGGCAACAGCCACAAAAAAAGCACAATTCAACACGTGAGAGGAGGAAGGCGATGGTGGCAAGTGTGAGGCAGTTTGCCAAACCATTCTTCATACCCACCAGTATATTTACTGTGATTTACAGGGAACATATTAGCCATGAATAATACAGAACATGTGGTGATGTATGGCATGAGTTCGCCTCGGATAAATTATACAGCGGGGCCGAACCAAATACATATAAATTGCACTGCCAAATGGATAGTGGGTAAAATACAGCCACTCTCTGAAATCTGGCTGAAGCTAATTTACTGATCACGGCCAAAAACTGGGGGGATCCAAATGCCACCTTGGCGATCCAAAACAATGCATCTGACATATGGGGTTATTTCTGGGTAAGCAAGAGACAGATTTGAAATCATGCTTGTGATTGTGTGCAGATTTCCCAACAAATATCATCCTGGAAATGCCAACATACCAGACAGACGGGGGGGGGGGTGTTCTTTCAGTGGAAAGACTGTTGAGGTGTTTTGATGTGAGAGAAGTGTACAGAGTCTGATGAGGAGGTCTATTGAAACTAGGTCACAAGGGGTGCCATTTTGTCAAAAGCCTGAGTGAAGAGCATGGCAAGAAACAGGAAGCGCATTTCTAGTCAAGGAAGAAAAACAACACTCAGCCCTTCTAAATGTACAGCTACATAGTAATGGGACTGTTTAGAAAAGATTATGTGTCCTCTGGCAAATAAGAAACATACTACTTAGTTTGAAGTATACTTCAGCACAAGAAGTCGACCAACTTAGTTTACTTTTAAATGTACAATTTCATTACTTCCTGAGCGAAACTCGCCCACTTGTTTCAAGTATGCTTGTTGACTTGTTGGTATACCTCACATACACTACACATTTTCTTTTTAACGGAACTGAACGTCTATAAGCTCATTTTACGAGTAAAAAAAACCTTTCAGTGATTTGGGAAACAGGTCTGGCCTAGAAAAGTTGGATGCTTGGTCTTTCACTTTGGCTGAGAGTTTATATAACTGAGAAATTAAAATGAAAATTATTCATGAGTACATTTTGACATTAACAGACTAGTCTATGAAAGGAGTTTAGTTTGCACAACTCCAAGTTTAGCCAAACTCTCTATTATCCAATTAAACCTTTATGGAAAAAACTCTCTCAAAAGGGTACAGACAATAATGTGTCTATTTCAAGATAGACAGTTGTTTAACCACTAGGATTCTTGAGAATAAACTACAATATAGGGACCTAAAAAGAAAACAACAAGGCAGGCGTGTACAGAGTGTCTATTTAGGGCAAAGACTGAAAATTCATGTTCGTGCCTTTGGAGGAAGCTGAGGTAGTGCCAGAACACAGGGGAAAGACAATATTCAAATCCCGTAGTACTCTATCAGACAGTGTAAAATGAGATTTGGCACCATATCTAACACAGAATGAGTTATGAGTTGGAGACCTATTATGGCTAGATACTAATTGAAGGTGTCCATGAGCAGGTGTTTGTTTTTTCCCCTCACAAAAGCGACGTCAAAGATGGAATATCCTGTACTGGGCAGGCTGGTGAATGGCGCACTCAAATTAGAGGAGTGGACGATTCTTATTTTTGCTCGTCAGAGTTCATATGCTGTAGTAACTACAGTCCTTGAATGGAGTGCAGAATGTTTCAGATTATAGGGGTGCGGAGAGGACCATTTTTGTCTTCTGATGTGAAAAACCCTAAAGTTACGCTACTTTTGGGGCTTTTCACATCGGGAGAAAGAAGAAAAAAAAGGTCTGCATAAAATGAGAGCCTGAATTAGCTGGGGAAATGTTTGGCCTCCGGCTATACAAATTCCAAAATGTGCGATTAATTGTTTATTGCCACCTTATGAGGAAAGAAACATTTTGTAAATGTACTGCACCAGCGTCTTTATCAGTGAAGGCTTCATAAGCATGCCCGGTGAACTTTCGATGAATTCTTATGCGCAAATACAACGCAGGTGCCTGTTTGAGTTGACGATTAATAGCAGCAATTTACAGCAAATGGGCTTCTGCACAATATGTTTAGCGGGGCTAGATAAAATGGGTCCCTGGCCACTGATCTGGAGACAGATTAGGTTTTTAGTCGGCCATGATTAAGGCATGAATAGGGAATGGGAGATCAGACTTTGGACCTGCAGTGTTTAATGCTGCCCACCTGTTATAAATGAGCAGTTAAACGAGTCAAGCGTTGGTGGTCCCAGGCCAATTCAAGGGCATAAGCTAGCTACACACACTTTACATCTCTCTTTTGTAGCTACCCCACCCCTTTCGGATTTCCGCACGCTCTTGCTGCTGCGAGTGTGTGCAAGGTGCTGCTGTACGCTTGGCAGGTCACTGGGCCGACGGATGGTCTATGATTTCCCTCTGTATGAAGGCAATCCAAAAGAGAATCCAAAAAGGACATTTATCACTGCGGGGAGATGAACAGATATGCTCTGCTGCATGTACAACCAGATTGACTGCGCTGAATGTGTAAGTGGGAATAAAAGACTCTTTAAAAAGCGACTTTTTTTTTCTTCCTTTCCCGTAGACTCATCCTCGTCCAGGGTAATGAATCACAATTCTGCGTGATATTCATGACCAGCAGACCCAGTGTTGCCAAAGGCATCTCAACACTGTACATTTTAGTGCATCTCTTACATCTGCTCCGTGAAAGTGTGGGCTTCAAATTGGGTCAACAGACTGTCGCAGTATTTCTCTTCTCAAGGAGTCTCTCCTTGTACCTGCGGGCTGACAGCACTTAACACGTTCTCATAAGTTTGACTTTCATGCACTCTGTAAAAGATCTGAAAATGCTTGCTTTCTGTGCTCGAGCTAGCGTCCGCCACAGAGTGTTGTCCTCATTTATTTCTAGATGAGCTTATTGCATAACAGCCCATGGAGGGCCCTGTAATGTAAGTGGTACAACATGCGAGAGGTGTAGAACAAATCTGGGGCTCGCCATGGAGAGGGGCTACTGTGGTAACGTGGGCTAAAAGGTTAAAGCAGCAGGGGGAATTAATATGTCTTAATGACATTATAATGAATGGGAAAATATGGGACATCATTTATTAAGCAGAGTCAAGTGTGTCAGGGAAGTGCGAGGACTCAGAAACGTGTTAATTATCTCGCCGTCTCTCTTCACGGACAGGGAAGGAAAGCACTGGTGGAGAGGTAGTGACAGGCCCCGAACAGACGTCATAAATGACCACAGGGGGGCTTCAAGACGACAAGGTCTCGTCTCACTCCTGCACTCACACAGCAAGATGTCTTTTCATGTGTCCAAACCGTCGCTGGGAATTTGGACCAAATAAATAAATTAAAAAAAATCAGAGTTGCCTTTTCTAACTCAGTCACTTAAAGACAAGAAAGGAGGGAAATGCCCTTTTTTCTCTAAAGACCCGATATCATACTGGCAAGACATGACTTGTTATTTATCATACCTGTCACACTGGGGGAAAAAAAAGAAAAAGAGATGCAAGCTTAAGTCCTACTTCCACACTTATCTGTCTTGAGACCAAGGAGGTGGAGAGGAGAGGGTGGGTTCTCTGCGCATAACCACCAGTCTGATTCTAAGATTCTCCGACTCTTTGTGATATTTGGGCCTGACCTGATCCCGGTGGCTTGGTTCTTTTCTGTTGAGTTTTCTGGGATCCAGCGACAACATGCTGATTCCAAACGAGCCTTGTTGTGTCTGTGCAGCCTTCAAAGCCTAATAGTCATAATGTTGCAATC
Organism: Gadopsis marmoratus; assembly: GCA_036023855.1. Lineage (NCBI taxonomy): Eukaryota > Metazoa > Chordata > Actinopteri > Centrarchiformes > Percichthyidae > Gadopsis > Gadopsis marmoratus. Next base: position 25,972 of record JAVQJF010116381.1, read on the forward strand.
CCATTGTTTACCTTGTCACCTTCATGCGCCTGGCCAAGCTCTGCTTGAAGGGATCGTCAGTTGTGGAAAGTTACGGAAATTGTCAAACACGGCACACCAATTGTGATGTCGGAAAGGTGTGTGGACCACCCGCCAAGCACTTTGGCTGAAGCATGCTGATGCCTATTGGAACAACGCCAACAGTAAAAGCAACCGAGCACATGTTAATGACTGCACACAACATGTTTACCCAGGAAGCTCAGCCAACCGAAGAGGCAAAAAAACCAAAGACCTAAAAAGCGAACAAAGACTCACAAGCGTTCATCTTCTGTTAACCTGGTATAGAATCTGTATCCAAAAACCACGAGGGCTACTTTGATTTCTCCATATGAAATCTCACATTGCATCCCCACTGATTTAAGCTTTGTTGCAATATTGCTCATTATTACTGCCACATTGAACTACTAGGTATACGTCTTCCCTAAATTTGAAATTGGGTGCATGTGTTAGCAATAAAGAGTCTCCATCTCACCCCAGCAGAGTCCAGAGTGACACCTTCCAGCACCGAGCACCTGTTCAAACGTCTCATACTGGTTCCGTGCTGATACATTACAGCAAACAACTGTGTAACAGCCTGAATTTTAGCTCTACAAATTGGTTAATTCCTCACACAATAAACCTGCCAATGTCATTTGAGGGAATGTTGACCAACCAAATGCACATTCGAGCTCAGTGAATCTACAGCTTGGTGGCCATATGTTGTTATGGCAATACCAGCTACCCACAAACAAAGCCTGTAGCGGAGAGATCTTTTTTTTTTTTCCCCTTCTGCTTTTCTTTCTAATGTCCTGGTGCTGCTGCTCATCTGTCAGCATTTCAATATGCGACTCCTGGGGGTCAGCTGAATCAGAGGTCGAATGCACGCAAGCTTGGCACAAACGCAACAAAGGCTTGCTTTCCATGAAAGAGTCAGCGAGCCCAAGGTAATGGAGGATTTCCTAGTTACAATTTGCCGTGAGATTGATGTAAAAGGTTATGCGACATGGTGGAAGAAACATTGATATGCAATTAAAGTGATGTGTTGACTGAAATTGTGTTGGAGAACTGACATTTTGTCTTTTCTTTGCCAGAGCCTTTTTGTTTGCCGTGTTGAAAGAGTCCCAACAACTTTTTCCATCAAGATGCGGTTGACTTAAACACAGGGAAGTGGTGGCCTGACATGCTGCGCGAGAACAAGTCCTGGAATGCTCATGTCACTCTGGAAATGAGTCAACGACACTGAAAATTGCAGCAATTATTGCCGACTTAAGGCCCGCCTCTGGGCCCTAGGAGAATTAGAGGAGAAAATACAGACTGCGCCTTCAAAAGCAATTAGTCTTCATATTGTGGTGTGTCCATTCAGCGAGTGTTCTACCCACTCATGGGACTGCACATGTGGACATGGCTAATAGTCTCCGTTAATGAGCCGATCGTTCATTATCAATCTTCCGGGATGCACAGTGCGAGAGCAGCATCCTGTTGACACATTTAGAGGAAATGGCCGCCGCATGCCGTTACCTACGTATGCACAGCACCGCGGTGCTATTGTCGCTGAAGGCTGCAAAAGAGCAGCTTGATTCCATGTGTCCTTGTGGAGACAGCTAAATTAGACAGCTCTGCATACACACACACACACAACCACACACACACACACAAACACGCAGTTTGAATCCTAGCCTATTCGGGAAGGGGGGATGCCCTTTTTGTCCCTGGCCACCTGGTCAAAACACTAACAGCTGACTTGTTGCGGAGCCCTGCAACCGTGATAAATCACCACGCACGCCTTCCAAACGCATGCATACAGCCTCACCAGCCAGCACCATCGGCCTATTCCCGTACGCCATGCCCGATATCATGGCTTTATGTTTTATAGCACGGTATTGCACTCCGATGACAAAAGGCTGAACTATCTGCTGTCTGTACAAGCTCTACATGTCTGTGCTTGGCTCCATCGGCACAGAGCTCGTGGTGGATGTTGGGCTGTTCTACATGAGCAATCGATGAACGGACCATTCCCTGCATTTGCTCTACCACATTGGCCATATCGAAAAAAAAAAAAGACAAAGTGTTCTTTTTGTGGAGTCTTTTACCTTAGAAAAAGATTTCACTTTTTGACTTTGACAGTGCTTTCCTCCAATTTACTCAAAAAGTCGGCTTGTTCCTCTGCATCTTGGTTCTTTTAACACTGTCCCCTGTTTCCACGAGCGACCCGCAGTAATCTGAACCCTTAAAAGCCCTGTACATTCCTCCCTTGCTCATTCATTCTCACTTTGTCTACCATCTAGAGAGACTCTATTTTAGCAGTAGTCCAGCATTTTCCATTGACCTTACAGTGCTTGATTAAGGGCATTGGGCCTCTGGCGCCACTCTGTTTCCTTCATGTTTAATTAAAAGGTGAAGAAAGTCCTCTGTCTTGTGATGATGGCTTGGGTACATGATTCTTTCCCTGCCAGCCCAAAAACCGCTCTCTCGTTGCTCCGGCCCCAGGCTTGTGCCTACACTTCACTTCAGGCCGTTTTCCTTAGACTGAAAACTTTTCTTGACCTTTGCGGTATCGCCAAGGAAACTGTCCATCTTTCAGATTCCCTGTAATATGCTGAACTCCACAGGATCAGATAATGCAAGGAGACATTTTTTTCCCCCCCTTTCCAATTTGTTTACTGACAAAATGTCTTTCTTGTCGAGTGGGGAAGGAAGTGATCATCATAGTCTATAACATGAGTCGCCTTGTCAAAGCCTGTTTAGAGTACACCCTCAGAGGAGCCGTGCAGAGAGGAACACAGGGGTGCACTTAGTGTCATAGCCGCTGGAGAGGGGGCTGTCGCGCGCCGGAGCAGCAAGGAGGGGGCTGCTGTTTCATATGTCTATGGCAATTAACGCTGATGTGACACATTCAAAAAAGGTCCCTTGGGATTGACAAAGCCAACAAATTGACTTATGATTTGAGCACGGAGACGTAGGAG
>JAVQJF010116404.1:0-14028 GCA_036023855.1 Gadopsis marmoratus
GTGCATTTGCTTCCTCGCTGCTGCTGTTTTCTGTTTTTGCAAACAGATTCCACAACATTCTTTTCCTCCTGGGAGAATGACTACGTGCCTTTGAACGCCCCTCTGCACCCTCACCACAACATAGGATTAGTCTTCCTACACACACAAAACATGGCAGGGCACGGGCACACTCGTTACACCCAAAGGCATGCGGACACGCACTCGCAGAGACAGTGCAACATACAGCATCAAAGACGCACATTAAACACACACACACACTCCTACACTTTGTTTGAAGGTCTGCCCAATGGGCCCCAGTTGCAGTGTGAGTGTGTGACTGGATTGTTAACTGGTTTGTTCTGGAGTTGATCCACCTTTCAGCCATCAATCTCCTCCTCCCTCCTGCTCTCGTTTTCTCTTCTTCCTTTTCTTGTCTTTACGGTAATGACTTTTTTTTTTCTGCGTGATTTTTTCGACTTGTGTCAGCCACGTGTAATCCTAAATTTTGTGGCAAAGAAAAGTGAAATAGATTTGTGCTGTGGTTGTAACAAGTAAATCTACTCAGTTTGACCAGTAAAATTTATTTTAATAAATAACTGACGGTCATGGTCATGTAAGTAAACAAATAATAAATAAGCAAGTTTTTGCTAACAAGTTCAACTTATAAGGGGGATAATAAGGTGTCAATGTTGTTTGTCAACTTGTTTCTGCTGCCCCCAAGTGGCCAAAAAACACCAGTTATTGCAGGTTTAAACTTGGCCTGGTGTTGTTGCAGCTCAGGCTCTATGGGCTCCTTCTGATATAGGATTTTTAAAGGCCAGTGTTGATGATGTTTTTCATGCAATATCAAGTCGACCTTTAACATATTCAAACAAATCCCATATTTTCCGTCTTTCCTCCAGAGAAATTTTGTAAGACCTCTGAAACGGCTGTAGTTTTATTTATTTATTTAATTTTATTTTTTAAAAGTTTTTTTTAGCTTATATGTATGTGTGTGTGTGTGTGTGTGTGTGTGCGTGTGAAAATTCCCCTCTCGCCCCTTCAGGCGGTCTATTCCTCCTTCAAGCACAGGTCCTCTACCAGAGGCCTGGGAGCTTGAGGGTCCTGCATAGTATCTTAGCTGTTCCCAGGACTGCACTCTTCTGGACAGAGATCTCAGATGTTGTTCCTGGAATTAGTTGGAGCCGCTCTCCCAGTTTGGGGTTCACAGCCCCGAGTGTTCCGATTACCACGGGGGACCACTGTTGCCTTCACTTTCCACATCTTTCCTAGCTCTTCTTTCAGCTGGTGCTTTGCACCTGTGGTGTTCTTAACAATTGCTTTTTGGGCCCTGCTCATGTACTACGCCATGTCCCTAGTCATCTTAGCGGCTATAATCCCTGACAGGAGTTTCCATGTTATTACAGAGGCAGGTTATTAGACTGAGGTTGGATGGGATTGTTCCTTTCTGGGGATCCTTCAGGATCAGGACTGACCGGCCTTCAGAGAACCACTCAGGGTCGGTCCCATCCATTAGCAGCTGGTTAATTTGTGCTGCCAGGCGTTCTTGAAGCATAGCTTCTTTAGCCAGCAGATGTGGCTCATGTCAGAGTATGTCTGTGTGTGCGTGTGCCTTTGTTCTGTATTTAAGAGAGCTCTGATCAGCCAGCTCTTGGTCAGCCAGCAGGAACCTGTATGAAGAGGCTTTTCATGGGGAGGAAGTGTTCGCTAAGTGCAGGTAGCAAATATGTATGCGTGTTGTTGATTTTAGATCAAATCCAGTATAACATTTATTTTGTTGCAGCTCATGGATATGTATATTTCTTCTCCTCATAGATCTGCTGTTGGCACTTCAACTGTTTAATTTAGCTGAATCTGATCAAAATGCCACATTATATCAGGTCAGACTAGCATATTGGCGGTTACTGCATAGTGTTATCGTGTACCCATCTCTGACCTGTCTGGCACACAGCGGATGAGGTGTGTGTGTGTGTGTGTGTGTGTGTTTGATGTCTAGCCCATTAGATATATTTGGTTTCAAGGATCAGAATCGCAGAGTTAAGGATGGTGAGAACACATTTGGCATTCAAATTTGCGTTGAAACCCAAAGTGTGTGTGTGTGTGTGTCCTTGCGAACACACGGCGGCTCATGTCTACCTCTCCCATTCCCTCCCACACCTCTCTTACATCTCGCACCCAACACTATCTAGTGAGGCATTATTCAAATACTCTAACCCAGATAGCCCAGGCTTCCTCCAGCCTATTTATTTAATCTGATGGGGGAGCGCTTCTCACCGCCGGCCCTGTGGAAGGCATGCTGAATGAATGTGAAACCTCTCTCAGAAAATCAACCGCTGCATCTCCAGCATCTTCTACGCCCAAATCCCACACTGCCTTAAATCACCCAGAGATCACAACATGACAAGAAAAAAAGTAATTATTTGCAAATACAAATAAATACAATGGCTGGCATTTTCTAGAGAAGAGGAGGGGACTATTTTTCTGTGTTTTGTAGTCTATTTTTTATGACAATTACTTAAGCTAATTTAATTGAATTTAAAGTAACTCTAGTCTGTACATTAACCACTTGGAATTATCAGTTTATACATGGGCCTAGAGCTGCAACATTATATATGCTTATTTTTTTTTCTTACATTATAGTAAACGGTCTTGGTCAGGTTATGGGAAAGATCATGGTTTGGGTTACAATTACTACTGTGCTCAGGTGAGGGGTACTTTATCATCATGGCTAGGCTAAGGGACTGTCGTGGTCATTCTTATAACATAAAAACAACACTTACTGTTGTGCACATAGGGAGGAGGTTTCCAACAGCACATATGGAGGACCGCCTTTGCTACCGTTGTTGTTTGTAGCCTTAATTTTGCTAGGCCAGCAAGTTACTTCAAGTAAGTTTATCAAGTAAGTTTATAATGTTGCGTAAGCCCGTTTGAACATATGGGTATGTAATTGTTAAATTGGTTAATTTGAAAAGAATGGTTTGCGTTGGTTTAATTTTGATCACAGAAAAGGCCATGTGACTCATCTTAGCCGCATGCAAAGACGCATAACAGCATCGATCTCGTAAAATATTTCTAATTGGTGTAAAGAAGACTTTGTGGAGAATTTTAACCCAAATACAATGAATTCTGGTAAGTGTACAATAAAATTCTAACATGTTTTTAAACAACTCAATTTCATCATTTTTGTTTTCAGGACTGAACTCTTGATTTTAAGTTCTGAAAATCCTAACTACACAAATTTAAGTTGACCTCACTTAAACCTGACTTAGTTGAGTTTATTGTCAATATGTAATATAACCAATTATAAGATCTCACAGTGTAGAGGAGTCTGGTATAGTGTAAACAATAAAAGACAATATTTGGTTTTGCAGTATTTATCTAGTAAAGAACACAAGTTAACAGAACCTTCTCATTTTGTACTGGATTACAGCTAAAGTTACCTGAACTCACTCAGTTTTGTTGAATCAAGAGGCGGGCTTGGGCTGTTGGCACAAATTAAAATTTTACTTTAAATGCTGATGATTTATATTTCTATCTATATATAGTCCAAAGAATCTAAGTTGGCGTGCATGTCTGTCATGTGTGTGTGTGTGCTCATGAATGCTGGTGTGAACAAGCAGCTTCTCCTTTACACCCAACACCTGACAGTGAAGTCATTCATCCATTTCTCATCCTCTCTTCCCCTGTTCTCCAGGGAAAGAGGGACCAGAGAACACAAGTAGGAGGACCAGTCAGTCAGTCAGTCAATCAGCCAGACAGACTGCTACTCAGGGGGTGTTTGGGCACCCGTTGGTGCTGCAATGACGACTACACGGCATGTTAGTGTAATGCACTCTCTCCTCAGTTTCACACGGGAGAGGGCGCATTATGGGAGAATGAGGACCATTGTGCTGGTTAGACTGCAGTGCCACCTGATGCCACCCTAGGGCGTCCCGGCTAAGACATTTAACAAAAGATGGCGAATGAAAAGGTGACAGGGAGCGACACAGGTGGATGCAGGTACAAAAAAGTGAGGAGAGGAGAAGGATGGCAAAAGAATGGCTACATTATGATTCCAGTTGCGTGATGCAGGATTATTGGTATTTTACAGCTGTAGAAGCTGCGGGTCAATCTTTGGTCAAAATTCCATCTCTTTGTCTTAGCGATACAACCAGAAAATACGGGGAGAGAAAGAGGGATATGACGTACAAAAAAGGTCCCCCAGTCATTGCAGTTATAAAGTTATTTGTCTTAACCACTAGGCTACTGGATGCTCCAGTATTCCATACTTTTAAAGTGGTAATTTGTTTGTTCATTATATATGCCTACTAGAGTCCAAGCAGCATGGGAACGCTAAGGCCAAAACCGATATATTACATCTTCTGTATGTGGCGTTGTACTGTGCTACTGTGTGTTCTCTTTCATCCTGCTCTCACTCTACCCCCTCCCGTCTTTTTTTTCTCTCTCTACCCAACCCTGTCGAGGCAGATTCTGCCTGAGGTTTCTGCCTGTTAAAAGGCAGATTTTCCTTGCCACTGTCGCCTAGCGCTGCTCATGGTGGAAATGTTGGGTCTATACATGTAAAGTTGGTTTAGACTTGCTCTATATTAACAAGTGCTATGAGATAACTCTGTTTTGATATAGCGCTATATAAATAAAATTGAATTGATATTTAATAGTAAAATAAATAGATTGAATCAATTAAAATCGAATACCAATATAACAGCCAATATTCATTTTGTTGTTTTTCTCTTTTATCTTCTTTTTACACAGTAAAGGTACATGAACTAATATTTTTGCCAACTATCCCATTAGATGTAGTTATTAAGGCTGTGTTCCTTGATGCAGGATATTTTACAGTATCAAAGATGAGAGTTAACGGTTACTCATGAGATGAAAAACAGTCACTGGGTTTCAATCATTAACAATGATGACTAATAATGAAATAACAGCAATGGTAAATGAAACCCAAAATACAAATGAATGGACAAAAACACGTAAAGCAATTTCTATGTTCACATCTTCCAACATATGTGTACGATATGTACACTGTAGAAGTTTCATGCCCTAAAACTGACATAATCTGACTCCAAATTGTGTGTGACAATATAAATGAGCACTTATACCATGGGAGACTAAGACGCTCCATGGAATGCAAGACTGTCCTAGGTGAGTTAAAAATTAATCTTTTATATGACCTTTTGAGGGGAAAAAAAGTCAGAATATTATGAGAATAAAGTCATTTTAAGAAAGAATTTATAATCTTACTGGATAATGAAACTGAGGTGCTTACAGGTGAACCATGAGATTAGAACGTTTGACTCATTTTGGCACAACATTTTTTGCGCACTCAGCCCTGGATCAATTATACCACAAATGTTTTTGTTAAACTACAATTTTTTCATTTAATATTCAGTTCCCCCCTCAAAACCACAACTCTTTATTCATAATGTTAAATTTTTCTCTATTACTACTTCATTCTTGAAATCTAGGTTTCTAAGGTTTAATAACTGCGTCTGCTAAACACGTGTTGTGTATTTTCAAACGTAGACAAAAATGATTTATGGTTATTAATACAGACCAGTTGAAATATGACTGACTATGAAGAGGAGTCATCATGTCCACCCAACTCTGCTCTGTACCACTCTGTTCCCCTCTCGCTGTGTTCATACTGTAGCAGAAATATCATTCCATTTTATTTTTACCGCAGGTGGGTGTTTGTTTTTTTTAAAGTGTGTACGGCACCTACAGCTCACTCGCCCATTGCGTGCGTGCGTGTGTGTGTGTGTGTTCCCAATCTCTGAGGTAGGACAGATACTAGAGTGTAGGAGGCATCTCAAATTGCCTTTCATCTGTCTTTGTTCTTCCCTTCATCTCTGTTTTCTCCCTGTCCAGGTGAGACACGCAGAGTCCAAATAGTTCATATGAAACTTTCCATTTAGCTTTGTGTGTGTGTGTGTGTGTGTGTGTGTGTGATGAAGAGGAATGTTTGTAGGAACGCAGATCTTTTGTCAGACTGAAAGCTCTGCCTGTGCAGGCAGAAGGAGTCTGCTGCATTTGTGTATCTGCATCCAAAAGACTCTCCTTTTGTGTTTGACTCTCTTATGCAGTGGCAATTAGCAGTTGTGTGTGTGTATAAATCTACAGTATAGGTGGTGTGTGTGATGTATTGGCGACCAGGCCTTTGGGATGCTTGATTGAATTCGATGCTCCACTATGTTCATGTTAAAGCTTGATCAATAGATGCTATTTTTAGCTCCCCCCCCCCCCACCCCCCCAAAACACACCCACTACTCCTCTCGATTCCCTCAGTCTCTCTTGTCCATGCTCCAAAAGTATGCACGCGGACTCGCCCTCCCACATCCCGCTGCCAGTGTTGAGCGCTCACACACATCGACCTATCTCTAATAAGTTGGCCCAAGCCTCAGCAGTTCTGCACCCCACCCCTTCCCCTCGCACCGTCAATTGGAGGTAGAGGAAAAGAAGGAGAGGGAGGAAAAACCTGTTGGGGTTTAGCTCCCATAATGTGCCGCAGGACGATGCTGTGGTGCACTGCACTAGGCTCAGGCATGGGAGAGCTGTGACGGATACACACCGACAGCCGTGTGGGATGTGTACGCACGCACACACACACTCGCATGAGCATGGCAGCCACCGTCTAATACATTATTTATTTATTTATTTATTTATATATATATATACACTCTGCATTCCCACAGCCTTGGAAGCACCTTGCTTATGGCGCAGGGTTTCTATGTTCATTGTACACACACACTCACGTGCACACACATGCACACACTGATATGAATGTGGACATTGGTCACTGTATCACATTCTGTAATAAAGTGTTAATATTTCACCATTTGTTCCCGTGCAGCTGGACAGAGGTTAACCCGGCAGTCAACAGGGTCTTCAACCATGCACACACACACACACACACACACACACACACACACACACACACACACACACACACACACCGCCCAACCCGTGACTGCTGCATATCTACTGTTAGATATATAACCACTGCCCAGATGCCCTTGCGCAAGGCCCCTAATCCCAGACTACAACAGATCAGACTGTGGGTGTAATGGGCAGCTTCCTGGTGGCTTAGGTTGTGTGAGAAAAGTGTTCCTGGAGAACAGTGTGATGGCCCCAGCAAAACTGAAACCAAAAAAGCATGCACATTTTGTGCTCCAGTAACCACATTTCATTTTTATAGGCCTTAAAGATACATTACCTTTACTTTAGCCCCATTTCATTAGCCATGTTAAATTGCAAAAAGGCTGATGTTAGGTGTTTTTATTGTTCTTCATTGTGTTTTTAAATCTGTTTTCAATTGAAGGTGGCATTGAAATGGTCTTAAAACTTCAATTTGTCTGTGCGAAACCTGCAGGTCTCTAATCAGGGATTCATTAATAGTAGATTTTTTTTATTTGAGGTAAACTAACTGGTAAATTTGGCATTAGATGATGAGTGAAAGCACCAGAGCAGATCTTTTCATCACCTCTTTGCTCTTTTTGGTTTTAGCTAGATAACCATTAACAGTTGAGCTTATCTAATGGGGTCTTAACATGGATTCTAAGGGTTGGGCAATATGGATAAAATACCCCATTAATCATGGTATGTCATTTTACATTGCGATATCCGTATATATTGTGATATATTTCTGTTACAATAAACATGTATCTGCTTTTGGTTGATCTAGTGAATTAAACACCTGACAAATGTAGGTTTTCTTTTGTCAGGTTGATGCAAAATCCAAATAGTCTGCTCATTGATTTGCATTAATCATCTCCAAAACCGAATGGATGCAGATGATTTAACCCCATCATGGACTCCGAAATGAGCTTAAAACGGGAAAATTCGTCAGGCACTTGTTAGCTTTTGACGTGATAACCGGAGCATGCAGAGGATGGTATAATCTGCCTACAGAAAGCGTTAAAGGTTATGCAGAAAAGACAAGAGTATTGTCCTCAGAGCTGCCGTCACATGACTGAACTGAGAACTGTCAATATAGGCTACATTTTTCAAAGCCATTTTTGTAGTGTAGCTCTTTTTATTGCTACGTGTGAAAATGGGGAAGACAAAGTCCAGTATGTGCTTTGGGGCTGTAGTATTTCGTGTATTTCTCTGATTTCACAGCTGCTGTTGACATTTTTCAATTGGCTCAATGGGGGGTATTACATGGTTGTATTATTTTAAATGTCTTTTCACTATTATTTGTAATTATTCACTGTATTTTTCTTGATCGCTGTATAAAACAAAACTACAGGTATGTTTGTTTATCCATGTCTGTACATCATGTACAGATGTGAAAGGTCAATTGAATTGCCCTGAAATATATTGCATGTGTTGATACTCATCAGAGATTGTTGTGTAGCTTCAGACGCACTTTCAAAGCCTACACTACAAGCAGGGGCCATGTAGTGTAGCGGCTGCTTTGCGCCACTGACAGATCTGTTTTCCAGCCACTGAACCTGCACCAGATGCAGCAGCCATGTCAACACTCCTGTTACACACACCTACACACACACACACACCTACACACACACACACCTACACACACACACACACACACACACACACACACACACACACACACACACACACAGCTTTAAGATTAAAGAAGTAGACAGTCGAGGTTTGTCTCTGGCTCCCATGGTTTTTTCTGCGTCTGTGGTCATTTCTCGTGCGCAGTACTTCCCCCAGATCATTTTTCAGTCAAACAGCTGTTACAGTTGAATTTAATATTGACACACGTGGGGGGTTATGTTGTTATCCAGTTGCTCAGCAGGTTTCGCAGGTCGCATCAGTCGGATCATAAAAAGATTACATGCCGGTAGGACAGAGAGGACAGGGAAAAATCTGTTATCTTAGTTTATATGAGATCAAAACATCTTATCGCTGAAGAAGCTGGCAGGTGGATAATTGATGAATGTGACATCAGAGTCGATACGCACATTTATTAGAAAGCAACCTGTGCCGTGGCACATAAGGCACATAGACTTGGCTGGAAATAAAGTTTGATACATGCCATTCCAATGGCTTTTGCAAAATGTTCTCTGGAGTTTAGGTTCATTTTGGTAAATTGTTACCAACTTATAAAGCATTGATTTTTGTCGTTGTTGGCAACTTTTAAACTGTCCTTACCCCACATGCGTGGTATCTTTCTTTTCAGCACAAACTCGGCTATAAGTCTGAATTATCATTTTTTTCAATTTAACATAAGTATATTTCTGCCAGGAACCTAAAGTACAAGGAAAAATGACACCGGCGCCTACAAACATGTACAATGTATCTTTAGTGATCACTCAAAATATTATCATGGAACAGTTGTAAAACAGTAACAATCAATATTGTGAGTGATTTTTATCCCAGCCTTTGTGCATTTTCCATGAAAGGGCTATGTATACTTGTAAATCACTGAAAATGTTAATAATTCAGTTTTAAAAATGTCTTTCAAAAATAGTTTTATGGTCTACAGACATAAATTACATGGCATATGAAAGTGCCACATCAGCACTTTCACCTGTCTCTACATAATGTAGAAATAAAGTTGTGTTACTATATGTAACCTCACTCTGTGTCCATCGTGTGTGTGCGACATAAACGGTGATCGCACTGAACTGAGGGGACAATGGGGGAAAGAAGACGGATTAAATGTACGTCTGGAAAGAGATGGAGGTAAACAATGCAACCATGAGACTGTTGATTCAAGAGAGGGCTGGCTCTGCACATACACACACACACACACCCCCTTTGAACTCAATACAACTACACTTAAGTGTGAATGTGTGACAGTTTGTCCCAACAAGCTTAAATATCAAGTTCCTAGTTCCTCTCTGCTTTTTGCTTTAAGAATAAGTACTAGTTACAGAATCTGTATTATTCCCACAGGGTCAAAAGTGTATGTGTGTGTATGTCGGGTTGTTTGTGGCAGTTGTTTATGAACTTCATTTATCGACTCTTGTACCTGTTGGCACAAGACGACTCCGCTATGCCTGGATACAAGGTCCCCACTGACCACATCACCACACACACACACACACACACACACAAAGATAAACTCATCACATATTCAGTTGCTGTCTGCAATTAATCATTTTATCTTTTACCATGCATATTATGTATGCATATGCTGTCAGTGCAGCCTGTAATCGTTCATTTATATTCTGCTCTATGCAGCAAGAATTACACACACACACACCTACACACACCTCAGAAGTATCAACAACAATCAGTAGTGCAAGTAACTATGGCCTGTGTGAGGGGCTGGTTAAATCATAGAAGACTGTCGGCTAGGTGTGTGTGTGTCTGTGTGTCTGTGCACACTTATACTGTGCACAGTGACGCCCACTTGCTTTAAGATGGATGGGCATCATTAACCTCAAATGAATTGCAACTCACACCATGCATTCCCTCCCTCTCGCTGCCTTTTTTTTTTTCCTCTCTTCTAGTTGACAAGTTTTCAAAAGGCATCGCACTCAAAGCAGTGCAGTGACAGATAAGGGTGTAGCAGGTGAACATGTATAATGCAGTGAGACTACAATCAAGCTGGCACGATGCATTGTTTTAAAGCCAAACGTTAATCATCTCAGCGCAGAAGGCAGGAAAAAATCCAAGGCCAAGGCTGAATAGATAAGAGGCTGGAAAGCGTTTTAGCATTTAGGCAGATATAGTAAGTTGGGGTGTTGAAAATGGAGCTTAAAAATTAGTTACAAATCCTGTATTGTATTTGGCAATCATGAAAGTTCAAAATCTCTTCAGCTTCATGGCTTTTACCGAGGCGAGGGTGCCTCTTTACTCAGATTAAAGTCACGGATCTCTGCTTTCTCTTTTTTTAACTGTTTAATCAGCACGGATATCTGCAAGCTAACCGTTAACCTACCTGTCAGGAACGTGCAGCACTAGTCAGACACAATAGCTTTTCCACATACAGTAAACTGGGCTTTTTACTCCCCCTGGCATTTTGTTATCACGATTGTACATCATTTCATTCAATAAAGAGTTATTAAAGAGGTATAAAAGTTCTCCACGCTGGCAAGCTTGTTAGCTTTAGTCACTTACGGTACAATAAGTTCAAACGGTTGATTCAGAGGATGTATTTGCACCGTCTCACCTGTCTCACAATTATCTAAAATCCATGCCTGTTTTGTGTAGCAGTTTTAAACTTTGACAGAAGAAGTTAAAAAAAAAATAATAATAATAATTGCACCCTAATGTCGTTTCATTGGTCAGTCATGATACACCTATACACACGTGCAGAGAACAGTGCTCAAACACACACATACAATCGCGTTCCACGTTGAAATGTATCCTCTGTTTTTGACCCACCTGGCCATCCTTCTTCCGAGGGGAGCTGGAGCAGTGGTCAGCCTTCTATGTCGACCGGGGACCAAATCCAGTGCACATCTCCTGTCCTGTCTTGCTCAGGGACAGGGGGCAACTTAGGGTTCAGTGTCTTGGAGCTGGGATCAGTGGATAAAAGTGGACGTTGCAACAGATCTAAAAAGTTACATTAGCCTCCTCCATTGTGGAACTTCTCCTGGAAGGTCAAGACAGTTTGCTGATCAATTGCATTAATTTATTCAGCAAAGTTAAATGTGAAACATGATCTTTATGACATCATGGTTTGCAGTGCCATAAATGTCCCACTTTCAGCATGCTCTGTATTACAGTGTTTTCTATCAGAAATAGTAAGAACAGGTCACTTTTTCCTGCTTTTTGTGTCTTGACTTGGGTTGATACGCTTGTCTTCAGTAGAGCCTCAGGTAGCATTAGGTAGCATGCATATGTTCTTGCATATACATTATGCCAAGAACATCTATGCATAGATAACATCATGGCATGTACACTTAATGCTAGTCTCAAGATAACGTCTGTTTACAGTAAATCTACTAATGTAGAAAAACAACTATCCCATCTATCGAATTTTATTAAGGACTGAGCTTCAGCCTGTAGGGAGTGTGTGTGGTACGCTTTCGACAAGTATTATTCACTTGGATTAGTGGACTAGCAGTGGTGATTTAGATGGGTGATCTCAGTGTGTTTGTCTGCAAATGTATGTGTGTGTGTGTGTGTGTGTGTGTGTGTGTGTGTGTGTTCCAGTAACAGCAGCAGAGTGAAGGTACCTCAGGGTCCCAGACAGCAGAGCCTGGACAGTCATCTCACTGTGCCCAGGGAAACATGAAATAATCTGCAGATGAGATCCTTCATCCTGTGCCCAGAGTGAAATCCGCTCTCTGCATCCTTCTTAGTATAGACAGCAAGTCTGGACAGATCCTGTAGAGAAGAGTAAATATCCATGGATGGAACTTTGAAACTCTCCTCAGGTTTCTATATGACATTGTGGGAATTCAATCCCTGTTAACAGAAAGTACAGGAAGAGGTGTATCCTAATGCGGTCCACCCAAAAGGACACGAATCTGTCAACATTCTCAAACGGATACGTCTCGCAAACCTTTTCCCGGCTTCCAGAATGTGTGTTCTGTTGCAGCATTAGCCTTGAATACATTTTTACTTGTTGGTTTCTGTGTTGCTTTTTTATATATATTTACATACACATCGGTTAACATTGAGCTCAATGAAAGACCAGAGTCAAATTCCTTGTATGTGTACACCTACTTGGCCAATAAAGCTGAATGGGTGAGGTGGCATTTAAGATACAGCACATGAATGTCAGTCCCTCTCTGCCTCCGTTACATAACCACAATGCGACTGAACCAGTTATGTTATTGTCCCGCTGTACTCTGTGACAAAAGACAGCTGCAGCACTCTGACCTCTCGCTACACTGCTGTCGACCTCCGACTGGGACCAGTACAGTCACGTATTCCACCTCAGCTGCTGGTGTGACTCGACTCGCATGATCACAAGGTTGACCCCCTGAAGGGACAGACCTCCTCAGTGATAATGTGGGAAAGCAGGCTTTTAACAAAGATTGAACATGTTTTCAAAGACCCATCACTCATTATTGTTCCTGGAAATATTTTGTGTTGACCCTCACTGAAGTCTTGCAACTGTGCTCATTTCCTCAGCATATCTGTTTCTTCGTGTGACCAGACTGGTGTTTATTTTGGGGATTTATTTATTTTTTTTGGCAACATTAGCTCAATATTTCCATCAGAGTGAGATTAAATGCGTCGGTTGTTTCTACGGCAGAGCCACTGTTTGATTTTTCGTTTAACGAACGTCATTCATTGACACCTGTAGACTTTAACATTGAGCAGCAACATTGGAGGGGACTTGAAGTACTTAGTTGAATTAAAATTAACTCCATTTTATTACCATCAGGCACCATTAATACGATTTTTTTATTTTTTTTTTCCCACTTTGCATTCAGTCCCTAACTGTTGGAGCATCATGATCAAAAGCTCAAATCCACAGCTGTGTTCAGTCAGTCCACCGCTTTGGTACAGATATCTCAATAACTATTGGATGGATTGCCACGGAATTTGGTACAGACGTTCATGGTCCCCAGAGGGTAAATCCTAGTAACTTAAGCGATCCTCTGACTTTTCCTTTTATTCCACCATGAGGTTCACATCTGTGGCTTTGAGTGAAATGTCTCAATAAATATTTTTTAGGTTGCTTTTTAGTTAAATTTAAATTTAGTTCAAAAATGAATGATCCAGTCATCCTCATGATGACTTGTAATATCTTTGGTGATCCCCTGACTTTTCATCTAGCGCCATCATCAGGTAATTTGCAATTTGTCCAATATTTAGTTTAATGACTAAATACTAAAAGGTTAATGCCATTTCCATCAGCCTCAGCTGTACTTAAACATCTACATGTTAGCAATGCCATTGTGAGGACGTCAGCAACCGTGTTCACGGAGACTTCAACTTTCATCAATCATCAGTCTAGAACAACTTCTGTCAGTCAAACTTGTGTTTCAGGGCGGGTTTCAGAAAACAAATGATCGCAGAAAACTTGGCAAAGTGTCACGCATTGTGCAGGCAGGAAAGAGGACCCAAATGCAGACGTAGAAGTAGTCCGGTTTATTAACATAAAGCCACCAGGCAATCCAAAAGACAAAACCATGGAATAGCAAAGGAGACACGGCA
>JAVQJF010116414.1:0-13123 GCA_036023855.1 Gadopsis marmoratus
ACGTAAAAAAAGAAAAAGGATGTGAGCTGAGGTGAACAGACTGAGAACACCAGCTGTGAAGAAGAAGAGCAAAGAATTAAAGCACCAGAATGCTACAAAAGTGTTGCTGTAAAAGATATGAGCATGAACGTTTGATAGATATGTACATATTTTAAAACAAATATATATACTGTATATATATATATATATATATATATATGTATATGTGGCCCTCAAACATACTGCACCTGCCTATATAGCATACATACATACATATGCTTTTTTTTATATCTGTTCTTTAAATAAAGGTTCTTAGAATGAAAAACCCAGAGCTAAACATCACAAAGTGAAACTATGTGATAAAACAACATTTGATAAAATCTCATTAGAAGCAGCTTCAAACTATTTTTACAGGCTATTATGCGATCTAATCAAGGGAAATTCATCACTTCTAACTAGAGTGCAGCCCCGAGGTTGTCTGCTGAATTGAGCAGTTTGTTCTGTGTTTTTGTCTTATTTTGTAAGATAAGATAAGATAAACCAGCAGGGAAAGTTGTTGATTCGTTGAGTAACTGATTAGTAGTGCAAGGGTGTCCACTTTCTCCATGGCTTGCTGTTGTGCCACAGGCTGAGAAACACATGCTTTAGCTTTTCGAGCCTGCGTATTGTGTTTCCCAGGTGAAGATGCCAGGAAACATATTCCAAGTTGTACTTTATACAGTATGGTGAATTCCTAGGCGAGCTGGGTGATATTTGCGCTACAAACACTCTGTGATCTTAAGAACTCCACAAGCAAGGCTTGAGATGTGCTTGAGACATTTCCTTGAATGTGTTTTCCGCTCTGCCTGGTTTCCCACGGCGGGGTGGTCGACCGGTGTCCAGTTTCAGGTTGGAAACCTGGGAGCCCTACCGGGACACTCCGGGATCAGTTAGATTCTCCGCATTCCTCACATAGTCCCTTTGAAGGGAAAGCAAATAGAGAGGGCTTCAACCCCCACAAGATAACAGCAGTACCATGCAGGGCTGGGGTCAATTCCCTTTAATTCACTTATAGTAGTTCTTATTCACTTATTAACAATTACGTTTCTATTGTCACATGAACTGCGGGTTAAGTTTGACATGACGGAACTGAAAGGAAGCTGCAATCCTGCGAGGCTGACATGTTGGAAGGCCTGGTCTTTCCTCGGGTGGTTTGGCTGGCTGGTTGGCTGATTGGTTGGTGAAAATGTTGATTTGTTCCCAGGACGAGCGCAGTCCAACTTCAAACCATCCTTGGGCAAAAAACATGCCCTAATTCAATCAGTTGTCGCTGCGACCTTGCAGTGCACTGCAGGCAGCACAATAAAAGTCACCAGGAGTCCATTCTTGTCCTGCAGAGCTGGGTGTCCAGGGAAACTCAGCTGATGCGTGGGTGGTCAGCAGGCTGGAGGGGGAAAGTTGCTGAAACTGTCACAGTCGCCGGTGAAAGGTTTGATTTTGTTATTCCTTTTTATTTTTTTTGTGTTTTTTTTTTTTATGAGAGGTTTGCAGTTCAAAAGCTTCCAAATTCTCCACAGGTGCAGAAATAAACATACATGGATAGGAGTCCTGGTTTTCCCAAAGTTGGAAACACACATCCACATGTTAGAGGAGGTCAAACGGCCTGACCGCACCACGTCCACCACAGATATCGGATTAAAAAGACAATGCTCAGCGCTGACTAGCTCACAGCTAGCTCAACTAGCTTACAGCAGCAGCAGCTCCTGTTCACTGCCTGCAGGTGGCACAAGTGTCTAAATGACAGAAGCTTTATCTTGCATGCAGATGGCGCCTCTCAGCATACTGTACCTCTGCTGCAGCTGCAGCTTTGCTATTGGAGGATATTGGCTGATATTGGCTGACTGATACCGCATGATTTTCAAACGAAGCTGTAACGCAACATTTTGAAAAGCAGAGCAGCGGAAAGTACATGACTAACTTAAAGTGTTGTTAACAGTGTGGCTGTGGATGATTACATAGATGCAATCAGAGCCTACTGTACTGCCCACAAGCAGTCAGATGAGGAGGACTCATCAGCTGTTAGTCACAGCGGGAATGTGGGGGTAACTGACTAATACGCTGTTTCAATGTAGAATTTAAAGTGGCTTAGTTTGGAAAACACACATTCTCTGACATACAATACTGGATTATTGCACTATTTGACAAGCTTGAATGAAGGTAGTTCTAAGTACTTATGCAGCAGTTTTCATAGAAATGTGTCCAAATCATTTTGTGATATAATACAGCAGCACGTCTAATTTCTACAGCTGAAACATCTAACTGTGCTTTGGCAGATGAACCCTCACGTCACCGAGGTCACAGGTGGCCATGTTGTTCAGGACACCCACCCTGCATGTGTGTTGGGACATCCTGGGGGTCAAAAAGGAATGACATTGCTGTTTATGTGAAATGAATAGGAGGAACGGATAAGTGCCAACGAGAGAAAACTTCATCAACACAAAATCCAAGGAGCGGCGCCCACACTATTTGATTGACGGGCGGTCTCTGGGACGTGCAATGCAAACAAACCAGAAATGGATGAGCTCCGAGTGCCAGACAGAACAAACACAGCAAATAAACAAAGCAAAAAAAAAAAAGAGGGAGTGGAAAGATTACTGCTTTAAAGGAGGGTTACACAAACAGGACGTCTAACCTGGATGGAATATCACTCCATAAGCTCATTCATAATTATATTTTCCATCCGAAATTTGTTTAGAGTAAAGGCTTGTCTGATTTTGATTTTCAACTTTTTTTTTGTTGACAAAGGTTCCTGTTGCAGCACATGGAAAAGCTATCCACGATGCTGTGCCGGAGCCCAGGGCCCTGCCGAGGGCCATATCCATAATGGTGGCAGCTTTTCTTCCCAATGTTTCCCAGCTGGGATTCTCACTGTCTCATGCCGCGCCTGACTGTATGCAGGATGACGAGTGTGGCACCAGGAATGTGCACGTAGAGAATTCAGACACAACTTCTGTGTGTGTGTGCATGTGGCTGCATGAAAACGCACGCCGGTTACAAATCAGACTGCAGCAGAGACACAACGCAACTGCTCAGCACGTTCACCTGAAAGCACAGTGCACTTTATGCAACATTTTCATTTTGCTGGTGTTTAAAAGTTTGACAACCTCATCACATACATTAATAACCTGTATAAACTTGTATTTTGGGACAGATTAAAAAAAAAAAAAAAAAAAAAGATCCTGGTCCTTGCTTTTCTCTGTTCTCTTCTCCCCCCTAGTGGAAAGTTGGGCAAATTACAGCAGCTTGGTACCCCTCTGCCAAGGTTGTTACTGTGGTTTAAAGCCTGCAGCACAGCACTCAGACTGAGAGCAAACACTATGTGCAAATAATTAGAAGTGTTTGCTTTTCCGCGCGCACGCTTGGCACCAGTTGGCAGGAGATTGCTAACGAGAGGAAAATAGAACTCAGGCAATCTCAGATGCTCACATAAAAGCTATGTTACACTACTCTATCTTTATCTGGTTAGTTGTCTTGACGCGCTGAACGGCACCCGGCTTGTGGCTCGAGATACAATAAGTTGAATGCTGATACTTGCAAGCAGGACTCGATCCAGGTCTGGTGGGTTGCAGACTGACAAGTGTAGCTATTATTTTAAAGCCAGAGCTGTGAATACAATTCAACACTCATGCACACTCTGACATGATCTGCCTCCCTCTAGTGTCAGGAGAGCAAATTTAAAGTGAAAGCAATAAAATCTAAAAGGAACAACTCTGGACCGTTTTCATTGGCACTACTTCTTACAGGATAAATGGACCCAGATAAAACCTGCTGCCGGTCTGCTCTGTCGGATGTCAGGGATGTAACTGCTCATTTTTTAACGATGTGAGCGCTACAAACTAAATTCCATTAACTTCCACTGTATTGGGGGGTGAAGGCAGATACCTCAGAGATCCCAAAAAAAATAAAACCAAAAGTATTTGAATGGCTACATACCACTACAGCTGAGTGCGAAAACATGTTTTACACTTTAGTGATGATCACGGCCGAAGGCTTGTTGGAGCATTGTCATGGCGGCTGTCTTTTTTAAAACTCATGCACTGTAAAATGTTTGATTTGCTGTGTGTTGAAGGGACCTCTATGCACTATGCCACTGGAGGGCAGTGTACATCTTTACAACCCCATCCTTCCCTTCTCTCTCTCTCTCTCTCTCTCTGCCACCCCTTTTTCACTGACTATCTCCTTTTTTGATCACAGCGAGCTCCTGCTCTTCACACACACTGATAATCGCTCGATGGGCTCCCTTCTGGAACAAACTCCCTGCAGATACCTCCTCAAATACAAACCAGCAGTGAGAGAAGAAACAAAGACGCTGTACACAACATCAAACCACGACCCACATGGGCCTCACTTTGCATATTGGGCCGCTTCAGTCAGGTGCAATAATGAATAGTGTCAGTTTTGGTGTACTTGGTCATATTTAGTGCTTTGTTACTGTGAACGGTATTGTATTCTCAGGTTTGACAAGCCACAAGACGCACCGCAGTCATTTTAATTCACACCAGGCATACGTCCAGAGCCCCGAGCCAGGAGGATCTGTGAAAGCTTCGCCGCCAAGACCTTCTCCAGCCTTGATCCTAATAGAGGCTGATGTTGCCGGGATGTTTTGTTCCCCGTCTCCCCTTTAATTGCCTTTCTCAGATGTCAGAGTGGCATCTTTATGAGTAATGATCATTGAGACTGGCAACTGGCAAGTCAGCGTCTGATTTTAATCGCAAGATTAAAGAGGCCCGCAGGCTAATCTTAGTGTTGGTACAGTACATTTAATTTCACAAGGCTTTGCTGTGTTTCTGGACTGGACAGGATGTTCTGGACTGGAGGACGTCATCAACTCGTGTCATGGTTCCACGAGTCCAACTCTGCCTCTTTGCACACCGATGCATCCAAGCAGAGATTGAAAAGTTAAGATATTTATTTAGCGGTTTCTGTGTTTACTTAGTTTATTTTGTCCTGAGAGCACAGTCTTATTTACTGGAAACAGCCCTGGGGGGGGGGGAGCTGCTGTAGGGAGGGTACACACACGCACACACACACACACACACACTTACACCTGCCCAGTACAACCGCAGTCTCACACCGTCGGCCAGTGAGCAGCTCCATTGGAGCAGCCAGGGGTTCGGTGTTAGTCCCAGGGTGGCTGCACTGGAGACTCCTTTATTTCCACTCTTCACCCGAGTGTTTGAACAAGTCCACCTTTCTGACCACAAGGCTGCTGCTGCCTCAACACAGGCGCATTAAGAATCTACCCAAACGTATCCAGAGAGAGAGGTCATTCAGCGTCACATGTTGTCGCAGATTGTTGTTTTTCTCAAAAGGGCATTAAAGAACCACACAGGCGGCTTTAGTCCACTGGCCTGCTTTACATTAGAGCCATCCATTTGCAAAGCATAGCACACTCATGTAATAAACAGTAGGTTTCAAGTCTTAGCAAGTCGATTTCCACAGTGAAACCAAGTCTGCCTCTTTGTATTTTCGGGTGTTGCCGTGTAGGAAAATATAAAAAGTTCCGGGACGTTATGATAGTCCCAGAAAAGTGTCTTAATGTGGCAAACCCCACCCATCCGCTACTCAAAGTAGGTTACAACAAACACAAAGAATTCCGTGGTTGCCTGGCGGAGAACAGACCACACAGCCCAGTCACGGTGTCAGTTTGTGGCCAGTTAGAGTCCCAAGACAATCCAATAAGCCTCCTGTAAAAGTCGCCCATGAAAGCGGGCGACCCAGGCGAGAGCGGCGGCGCTGCAGGCCTCCAACCTCAGTGTGGCTGCCGCAGAGGGGAAACGCTGCAGACCCACGATCATAAAAGCCAAGCTTCACGTGTAATGCGACAGGCAGACTGAATGTGAACAAAGCAAAGGCGAAACGTGTTGTCATCACACGAGCGCTGTGGCTCTACATCCTCAGTGTTTCGCCTTTTATTCGGGAAAGAAAAAGATGTTGTGAATTGGAAGACGCGAATGAGAGTGACCAAAATGTGCGAGATTAGGCTAATTTCAGATTAAGGAATGCCTCGCCAATCTGGACTCTCCTTCCAGCTTTTAATAATGCGTTGGACAGTTCTTAACCCAATTTTAGCAGTTTCAGCAACCTCCTTAGATGTTTTGTTTGCTTGATGCCAATAATTTGACCCTTCTGAAACTGATAAACATCCACATCCACAGGATGTTTAAGGGTGTTTATGAAATGAGAAGCATCTCACTGTGCCAGTTAGGGTAAAATAACTTGTTGCCATCTGAAACATCATCACCCCATGCAGTAATTATCCAATGGGAGGCTCTTACCTATTTGCTTAGTTAAATCCAGGTGGTGACTTTGGCCGGGCAGTGTCGCTGGTGTTGCTGTGAAACATGGTGCCAGGAATGACACCAAGATGGAATATTGTTTTCAAAGTCCTTTGTGGCTCACCTGGAAGTCTAAGCAAGCACCACTGTTGGCCTGTATCCCTTTGAGTATATTTCCATGCAGTTATACTACATACACTCCGTGTGTGTGTGTGTGTGTGTGTGTGTGTGTGTGCTGTGAGGGGGGGCCCACCTCATTGTTTTGGTCTCACAGGCTCAAACAGCTGTAGATTGTTAGAGTCGGCCTTGCGTTACAGCGGAGCCACGGGAGTAGAGAGAGGGGGTTGTTAGGATGCCGACGGTGTGTGTGTCTGTGCATGTGTGTGTGCATGTGTGTGTGTGTGTGGGTTGGTGGGGTCTCATAAACCCGGTACTTGGCCTACATTCAGCAGAGCACCAATAAAAACAATAACAGCTTCCTAATCATGCTCCAGTGGTGCTCAGAGTACACACACACACACACACACACACACACACACACCCATACCTCTTATCACCTCAGTCCCTGCGTCCTCCTCTCCTGGGGAACACACCAAACCTCAATAAATGGCTGTGTCTAATTGCTGGGGTTTGGTTCATCTCATGCCGATAAACTGGCCTCGACACCATTTTTCATTCACACTTAGTTCTGCTGCTTCTCTTACAGAAACTGATAGCTCAACGAGAGGGTGGGGATCGACTTCGAGGTTACTAGTCCAGTTAGATTAGTCGAGTGTCTAACTGAAGGGGCTTTGTCTTTGTGGTGAGATGTCTGTGGGTCTGCAGCTGTTTGTGCGCACATTATTATACATTTTCAAGATCACTTTGAATTCAGCTGCAGCCAATCTGCTACCCCAAAAAGTCTGGAACAAAGACAAGGGATCGCGTTGCCTCTGTTGCTAAGAGTCTTTTGTTATTTTAGGGAGGAGAGGACCAGCAAATGTTTGCTTTGAAGGATGTGATGTTCTGTTCTCTAAAGCAGCGAACTGGTTCAGATTGCCCTTTGAAGGAACACTTGATGCGGAAAGAGATAAAGTTGAAGATACAGATCAGCTTAGGCAGTTTAATTGGTGTGAATAATGCACCCGGCTTCTGTCCCTCCTCCTTTTGGTCTGTCAAAGACCTCATACTTTTCCACTAGTGTTACTCTCAGCGCAAAGCCTCAAGGCTCGAACAATTGAGCTGTTGTGGTTTGTGTAACGCTAAAATCTGTTCAATTCAATTCAATTAGAACTCCAATGACAGAAAATCAGAGGACAGAATTTGTATTATTTGTCGATCGCATCCCTGTAAAATGAAAACATGAGTTGTTTTTTTTTTTCATCAAATGGATGGATCGCAATGACATTTTGTACAGAAATTCAAATGGATTGACACGGCATTTGGTGCAGATATTCATGCTTCCTTCCTGGACGAACGTCAATAGCTTTGGTGATCCCCCATCTTTTAATTTTGCATCACAATTTCACTTTGTCCAGTATTTTAGTTTATGACCAAACTAATGGCATTCCCATTAGCTTCAGCTATACTTGTATTTTAAGCAGCAAATGTTAGCATGCTAACGCGCCAAACTAAGATGGTGGACACTAAACATCAGCATGTTAGCATTATAATCACTTTGAAAAACCAATTAAATCTTAATTTCTGTGTAATTTATGGCTACAGGCAGGAAAAGCAAATGCCCCTTAAACATTTATATTAATAATCTTTATTGGCTCAGCTGTAAAAAAACAAAAACAAAAACCCAATAAAACAACTCAGCCACCCACCACACTGTCATAACCTCCAGTGTCCACGGTGCTTTTTCTTGACTGAATGGTGTTGGTTTCCATTTGAGAGGGAGAGTTTTAGAGACAAACCACAGAGCGGATAATATTAAATGCGCTCTGAATGATGGACAAGGCTGGCGCTAAACACTGGAAGTTAATGACAAATCTCACAAATGATCGTGTGCTGCCGTTACGAAACATGTGTCGCACTGCTTTCCAGCACAAAGAGCCCCAAAACCAAAGCAGGTGCAAACTCTCAGGCAAACTCACGCAGTGTCACCAGAGTTGAGGGCTTATGGGAAACTTGCTCTTACTACCAATGCCATTGGCACACAAGAAAAGGGCCACAAATATCGTCTGTTTATGGAAATATTACAGCTAATTTGACAATGATATATGGCTGTTTAAAAATGCTACATGTTGCACTTTTAGCTGAGGTTTGAGAAAGGTTGTGTCCAATATTATGTTAGCAACCGTGACCCCATTTGAGGTGAAGAATGAATCACAGCAGTAGTAGCAACTAATGCCTCGCTGTACACCCTCCATGGAAAGTTCACGTTGGGAATTTCCAGTCAGGACCGGGTGGCTTGACTACAAGCTTGGCGCGTGGCCGCCTCATGTGGGTTTTTTTTTTCTTTGCTCTTTTCCTCAGTCGTGCCCACATAACTGACCCACAAATGTGTGTGAAACATAGGCGTGTGGTGACCTACTGTAAGAGATGGAAATGTGTGCCTTGCCACACTCAGCCCATCATAAAGGATATATTATTCTGGATTACAGGTTTGACAGAAGCTCGTGGGTGCTACTTAATCATTGGTGACACGTTGCATGTGTGGGCTTTGGTCTAGGTTGAGTCGATAAATGCTACCACAGGAGACGATTTAACATTTAATGTTCACGCTTCGTCAATGACACGCCTGGCTTCGGCTTCCTGCTCACATCTTTGCCTTTAAATCTGTTTTTTTCTTTGTTCACCGACTGCAGCACACGCACCGTAACCCACAAGTATCCGATATGTATCAAGAGGATATTTTGGAAATCACTACAGATACACAACTAACTGGAAACAGATTATGGCGTTTATATGCCAGTATCCCAACTCCGATCACCAAATCCCAGCTAATCGAGGTTCTGCTCTGTGAATGGGACAAAGCCCAAAACTTTGCTCTCCTGCATGACAGCAGAAAATGACCATAATTCAGATGCACCCACTGACTTAACAGAAGAACAGTGGTGAACAGTGGCAAGGTGCTGCACTCCCGCTGTGCGACAACGTCAGTCCGACCAAAGTCAACAAGGCCTGCTGTGTGAGTGTAACTAAAGGAGGAATGGGGGGCCAGGGGGTGGACGACTGCGACTCCTGTGTGAGTGCACAATGCCCAGAATTGAGCATCATAAGCATAATGCCATCATTCATTCATTCAGTCATTCTCACACACACACACACGCACACGTGCTTTTACTTCGTTTGACCTGGTTCCGTCGCCAGATTCATGGTGTTTCTCGCGTCAGGGAGCTTTAGGCAAAAAACTAGTTTCCTGAACTGACTTGCAAATACTTTTCTGATTGTTGAAACCTCTCTGGCACTCTTTGTATTATTCTGCGACGAGAAAGTTCACCCACCTGGCAGCTAACCAGAATAAAAACAACCCTATAAGCTCCAGTATTTCCTACGAGGCCAGATTTTGCACACAGAGCAGGGCGGATTTGATGTGACAGGCAAGAAAATGTTCTCCCGCTACGCAACTCGGACAGGAGAAATAGATTTATCACAGCTCAGGCCTCAGCAAAGCCAGCATGCATGCTTGCACGTGCATATGGGTGTTTGTATGCATATGTCCAGTGATGATGTATCGTTCTCCTTTTCCCAAAGCATATGGCAAGTGACTGTAATTAGGCTAACATCCTGTTAAGAGCCCCTGTGCATCGCCAGAGGTGAAACCTGTGAGTCGGTCGCCAGGCCTGCGAGAAGACGAGATCACCGAAAAATGTCCACATTGATCATTTTCAGGCGCATTTGCATTCCTGCAAGGCAAAGCTTGCTGCCGGCTGTGCAGCAAGATGGTTTTGTCGGGCAGCGATTTGCCCATTTTGGGAGATTTTGATGAATTCCTCTCAACCGCTCCTCCTCTTTTTGTTTTTGCTCTTTTCCAGCTCATTTCACACACTGACAGGCAGCCCTGTGCTTCAGATGAGAGGGTGAGCGAGTGTGGCAAGACGGGGGTAGAGCATTAAGTGCACGTGTGCGCTCATGTATGTGTTTGTGCACGTGCATTTGTGTATCTAGTTAGCAGCGCGTGTCAGAGTGTCTGTCTGCGCAACCAAGCATTTCTGAATATGTGTCTAGACGAGGCTACAGTGTGACCATGTGTGTGAGAGTGTGGGTAAATGAGTGTATTTGTGTCTGCCTGTCTGCACTGTGGTTTTTCACACCATCACCCACTCAAATAAAACCTTTCGAAACTCGAGAAGATCTCAAAAATCCACATTTTAAGACTTGATTTTGTCAGGAGCGGAAGGAAGGGTGGGGAGGAGGGAAAGAGGGACCCAGATGCGTACAGCGGGAATGAGCAGGCTTTAATGAAGATAACAACAAAAAGGCGCTTACAAAAGGTAACGCAACCGGGGAGCTGAAGAAATGAAAGCAACAAAACAGAAACCATCCACACTTGCGACACACGGCATAGCCATAGACAGTGACGCCACAGAGAGCCACTGAACTGAACACACTTAAATACACAAGACACTAAGGAGGGGATGCACCACAGGGGAACAGGTGAAAACACTCCAGCAATCAGGGAAACACGAGGGTGGCTGAGACAGGACACAAACTCAAACACAGGAGAACTAAGGCAACAAACCACAGCCCAGAATGCACGAGACAGGAAACGGGAAACAACCATTCAAACAGACGCGGGGCGTGACAGATCTATTTCAAAATTCAAGGACTAAGAGGCTAACCTGTGCCATTGATGCTACCACAGTGCCCATGAGCAAGGTAAGGTGGTGTACTCAACTCAGACCTATCTCATGAAAGGCACATTGTAAAGGCATTTGATGTGTGTGTGTCTTTGTGTAAGCTCACTTACTCTCTAAGCTCACTCTTAGCTTTAATTCGTATTTGAGGCTGCAGCAGGCGATCTTGCATGTTGGGGGGGGGGCTCTAAACAGAAGCTTCCAATAGCCCCAAAATCTGATCAGAATGAGATTTTGTTAAAGTGGCTTTGTTGCGAGGCTTCACACCAAAGGCTGCTGAAGGGACAAAAGAGGAAAATTAAGAATCAGCCAAATAGCAAGTCAGTGTACAAACAATGCAACGCCTTTCCTATATATACAGTAACCTGGTGGAAGTCTGTGAGGAGTGTGTGTGTGTGTGTGTGTGTGTGGGCTAACTATCTTGCTGATTGTTAGCCAAGTGGGTCAGTCTCACTGGAACAGACACTGATGGAGCTGCATGGGGGGAAGGAGGTGAAGGGGAAGAACAAGTGGAGAAGAGGAGAGTAGAGGAAAGGCTGCTGGGTGTGTTTATTCACCCCCTGTTCACATTTCACAGGATTGAGAAGAGGAGGTCACGGGCCACAACAAGGCCGCGGCACAAAAAACAACTGCACGTCGCTGAGGTAGGCATTTTGTTTTGGGGGGAGAGTGGAAATGTCCTCTGTGCGTATGGATGTGCAGGGGGGGGGGTTTACTGTGGGCCTGCGAGCGCGTGGGAGTCCGAGTGTGCGCACGTGCTCGCGTCTTAACCGCTACCAGACTCGCCCCAGATGTGAGTCAGTGTGGAGCAGCTGGACAGGCTTCAGAGGTGGTCACGGGCCACGTATGCACAAACAAAACTACAGGGCTTCATATTCGTAAGCCACACACACACATGCACGAGGCCACACTTTCATTGTTTTGGGTTTAAATTGTTGAGTGATCTGGGGTAAAATCATCCCAAAAATGAGCGTGCCCTTATTTTGTGAGCTCCGGTGAATCGGCTGCAATGGAAGAAAAGTGAGGAGGGGCCGAATATAATATCGTATGCATTGTTTGAGTTTGTCTGGCCGTGCAGCGAGCACTGTTTGGTGCAGTGAGACGGCAGCGATGATGTTCATCGTGCAGACACACATCAGGAGCGCGCTCAGTGGCGTTTATTAGGCCTGATAGCTGTAAAAGAGCTCTTAATTCTTTGCAGTTACAGCCACCTGGCAGCCAAACGTGTCAGACTTGTCATTGATAACATCAGACGAGGAAAACCACATTTTCTGAATAACCAGTGATTTGACTTACTGATAATCTGATATGTCTTGTGTAAAACACCAGTGGAACATGCTTTTCCATTAGGAATCACTTGTGGTTTACTATGACTCATCAGTGATATTTGACTAATGTTTTTCTGTGGGACATTATTTAAAAAAAAGATCCAATTACAGGTGAAACATGAGTAAATAGAATAAAAAAAGGCCCCAGGGCGTCATCCAGATGCTGACATCGACTTGTTCTGCTGCTGGCAAATGTCATCTTAAAGGAATACTTCTCTGAAAACCTGTGTTCTTGAGTATCTCACCATCTGTAGGCTTGAAACGTGGCTCTGAAATGTTGGTAGCAGCCGTAGACGGCTTGGACTCAAAACAGTTACAGTGTATTCTAATGGAAGCCCAGGTTCACGGTTAAAACGCATCACAATGCCCATGAAAACCTCTGTGGCGCGCCTCTGAGCAGGCCCCTCCCTCCAGAAGCCTGGTGGGTGGAGTCAGGTTGCTGGGGAAATGCAGCTCACCTGGTCTGGCTGCAGCATATATATAAGCTGGTGGCTCCCTCCCACCCTGTTTGCCTTTGTCTTGATTTCCTTTCATAACCATGATGACAGCGCTGACCTGTTGAGGGAACAGCGAGCCGGCGAGTCCAAAATGGAGGAAGCCGTATAAACTGCTCCACCAAAGAGGAATAGTTTGCAGACAAGCTTATTGTTCCGTTAGTGCCCAACTTGCGAACTAGACGGGCGGGGGGGGGGGGGGGGGGGGGGGGGGGGGGGGG
>JAVQJF010116415.1:0-39025 GCA_036023855.1 Gadopsis marmoratus
CACTTGTTTCCGTTGGGATTAAACAAAAAATGGTGGTCGTTGAGGCCCCCCCCCCCCCACACATGCTTTGTCTGTAGTGATGCCCAGTGTCACCGATGAACGTCCCTGATAGCAGCTCACCTAATACTCCGCGTGGCAAAGAACAAATCAGTCTATAAAGAAACACACCATCATTCGTAGAAGACTCTTGAGATTATAGACATAGCCAATGCCTAAATGTTTTCAACCCATTTGGATTATTTTGGGGTTATTTAACACTGTAATTAATTGCAGCTCTAACATCAAGGTTGTGGAGATGGAATAAGACGTGTGGACACGCAGCACCTGCATCACGTTAGAAAGTGTAACGAGTCACATAATATTCCCAACATTGTTTTGGCAGTTTCGCATTTGCAGACACAAATAAGTAGCAGAAAATATATTGTATTATTGTAGCCTGCATTAAATATCCAATTACGCACAAAGTGCGAGGTGGATTTAGAAGAGAAGAGGTGCGAGGCTTCACTCGAGAGCGCAGTCTGTGTGTGGAGGCTATGCGACAAAAATAAATAAATAAATAAAAAAAAGAGACGCAATCCTTTTCATGGCTCCTCGCGGCGGCGGTCACGGCAGTCAACGTGACGTCAGAATGTGTCTCCTCCAACTCGCGGTGACGTCAGAGGTGGGCGGATGCGCTCAGAGCGAAGTGGAAAAGCCACAACGTGGAAAACAAAGGGAGTCGAGTCGGGCCGACCGAGTTCAAACACGAGTCAAAGTCAAACACAGAGTGACCGCAGAGAACCGAGCTCCAACAACTTTTAACCCATTTCACGATGTGTCCTTGTGTCTGCAGGGGATGTTCGTCCTTGGGCTGCCCTACGCCATCCTGCACGGAGGATACCTCGGACTCTTTCTCATCATCTTCGCCGCCGTCGTGTGCTGCTACACGGGCAAGATCCTCATCTCCTGCCTGTACGAGGAGGACGAAGACGGGCAGCTCGTCCGCGTGCGGGACTCCTACGTGGACATCGCCAACGCCTGCTGCGCGCCCAGGTTCCCGGCTTTAGGGGGCCACATCGTGAACGTAGCCCAGATCATAGAGCTGGTGATGACCTGCATCCTGTACGTGGTGGTCAGCGGCAACCTCATGTACAACAGCTTCCCCAACATGCCGATTTCCCAGAAGTCGTGGGCCATCATCGCCACCGCCGCGCTGCTGCCCTGCGCCTTCCTCAAGAACCTGAAGGCCGTCTCCAAGTTCAGCTTGCTGTGCACGATGGCCCACTTTGTCATCAACGTCCTGGTGATTGCGTACTGCCTGTCCAGGGCGAGGGACTGGGCCTGGGACAAAGTCAAGTTTTACATCGACGTCAAGAAGTTCCCCATCTCCATTGGGATTATCGTGTTCAGCTACACCTCGCAGATCTTCCTGCCGTCCCTGGAGGGGAACATGAACAAACCGAGCGAGTTCCACTGCATGATGAACTGGACTCACATCGCCGCCTGCATCCTCAAGGGCCTGTTCGCCCTGGTGGCCTACTTGACCTGGGCTGACGAAACCAAGGAGGTCATCACGGACAACCTGCCGCCAACCATCCGAGCGGTCGTCAACCTCTTCCTGGTGGCCAAAGCCCTGCTGTCGTACCCGCTGCCGTTCTTCGCCGCCGTCGAGGTGCTGGAGAAGTCGTTCTTCCAGGACGGGGGACGCGCGTACTTTCCAGACTGCTACGGCGGCGACGGCCGCCTGAAGTCCTGGGGCCTCTCCCTCCGCTGCATCCTCGTCGTGTTCACCCTGCTCATGGCGATCTACGTGCCCCACTTCGCCCTGCTGATGGGCCTCACCGGCAGCCTGACGGGCGCGGGCCTGTGCTTCCTGCTGCCGAGCCTCTTCCACCTCAAGCTTCTATGGAGGAAGCTGCTGTGGCACCAGGTCTTCTTCGACGTCGCCATCTTCGTAATAGGAGGTATATGCAGCATATCCGGCTTCATCCACTCAATGGAGGGGCTCATAGAGGCTTTCAGATATAACATAGAGGAGTAGATGCGAGTCACGCGTTCGGAGCTAGATGTTAACTGCAACCCCGCCCCCCCCCCATTTAGTGAGAAAATAAAAAATAAACACGACTTGCCGGCAAAGCCCCTCTGCTTCACTCATGCGTTAAGACATGTTCGCACTCATACGGTCTTTGCATCGATTCGGGAATAAACGCGCGCACACACAGAGAAATAGAGCCGGTGGCAGCATCCACAACACACTATATGGACAATACATGTTGTATAAATATGAGAACAAACGTACATATACATACTTTCCAGTGGAGTGAACGTTTACAACATTGACCTTGAACAAAACCGCAAAAAAAAGGGCAGTTTCGCCTTTTCGTCGCTCTTGTGGTGCTTCCCTCCCCCCCCACCACCACCACCACACGAGACTTCACTTCATGTAACGCGCGAGTTTGTGATGGACGGATATTATGTGGTTTAACGACATGTTCATTTAAAAGTTAAAATAAAGAAACTCGTGAAATGCCACTTTCTTCTATAGGCTTGGTCATCTGCAGTAGGATTATGGGGCAGTGAGCGTGGACACACAATAACACAGTGGCAATAACCAGCAAACACATGAACGCATATAGAAATATGTTAAAAGAATTGCAAGGTTTCGTTAGAAATGAGGAAATTGGACCTTCCCCGAGCAGTTTAAAATACTGGAAATGCAAAATATCAAAGTACACCGCAGCTATACAAACTATGCATTGAATGTATGACATTTTGGACATACAAAACGTAATCAAACTGGGAAGTGGAAAAAAAAATATCCTGCAAATTCCGATTCTTCGGGTGGAAGTTTTAACGCTTTGATATTTTATTTTCCAATATTTGAAATTTATTTCGATGCGCTTTTAAATCGGCAATAACAAAATTCACCTTACCCGGTAAAACGTCCAGACTCCACATGCTGGCGCACATTTTCAGCTAGATGGGGACCCCAAAATTGAAATCCTGCACACTCAATTAACCATAATGCTTTTCATTACATTTGAAAATACATGGCCTGGTCCGGAAATTAATTTGAACGACTCCCGTCTCGATAATTCGGTGTCTGAAAAACAAAAAGAGGAAAATGTGCATAAAAGACATTTTTCATTCTGTGCAATCCAATGGGTCCTGTGCAAATGTTATAAAACCGTATGTGTAGTGTGTTATTGTGGTTTCAAAAAGATGGAATGTATATCTCAAAGTCGTTATCATATATCGTGAAATTAATATTAAAGAATAAAGAAACAAGTGAAATTCTATTGTAAAAAATGTGTGTGGTTTTATGTAAAACGAAAAACGGTCAGAACGTGTATCCCCCCCTCCTCCTCCTCTATAATAAAAGACAGAAAACGTGGAGAAAACAGTCGCATTCACTCACATTTTTTTGTTTTAATCGAAATTGAGGCTGCTGAGGCCTTTGGTGGCTTAAAAGGAAATACTCTTATAATGTGTGAGAGGGGGAAGGGACAGTCCTGCTCACAATCCCGTTACAGCTCCTAAAGTATTTCCATATATTCCCGACTTTTGTCTGTAGAGATGTTCAAAGCAGCCCTGCGTATTAAAAACGAGGCGCACTTAGGACAGTTTTCCTGCTGCAGGCGCGGGTGCATCCGGCCTTTACACGGCCGAGCTCATCCAGACTGTGCAGACAGACAACTGGACAAACCCGTTTACTCCGAGCCAAGCCTCAGCTGCTGAAACGCCAAGCTGCATGGTGCACACGAATGCACGCATTTAGCTCGTAGCAGGAAAGCAGCGACACGATTAGGGCCAGTTCACATCACAGCAGAGAAAATGCGCAAATATTTCTGCGATCGCCGGATTAACAGCAGGGAAGGACAAAATATATTGAACAGGCAGAGATGCCACAGACTCCTCACTGGATGCAGAGCAACATGAGAAATAAAGCCTACCTGAAATAATTTGGACATTTCCTTGTGGCCATTAGTTTCTTCGACTCCGAGAAAGCCGGCAATTTGTAAACACAAGCGAATAAAATCAAAAATAAAATGGCTTTACACAGAAGTAAAATTAACTAAAAGAAGTTATTCTAACATTAGTAGGAAGCAATAAGACGATTTTCCTGTATAGTCATCTCCCAGACAGCTTTACTAAACGTGCTCATGCCTGGGGAGCCACCTAGAGGACAGGAAAGCGATTGCTTACATCACAGCAGAGGACCGATCAGCTGTGTATCATGCAGGCATTCATCTAATCGACTTAACGTTTCCATTAAGATTTAAATCATGTTAGGAACATTTGTTTTGATGACTGGCCTCCAAGGCAACAGCTTGAAGTATTGCATAATGTTTTAATTTCATAGACGTGTATATAAATGTTAGAAAATTGCAGGCCCACAAGCGTTAGCTTGGTACTCTATACGAGTACCAAATTATCTGGGTAACCTCACTGAGAGAAGCCGGTCAGCCACGTGCTGTTTTTCAGTTTAGAAGGTTCCTGGGTTTACTGAGCGCAGTTTTTCAGATAACTTGGTAATCATCCCTTTACACATTAAAAGCCCTCACACTAGCTTTATTAAATTTAGAAAAGAGACAAGTTTCAGTTTAGCCTACACACATTTGTGATGAACCTTCTGAAAACGAGTTCTTTTAGTTTACAAGCCTCTCAGTTACAACACCATACTAACTTATTCACATTTAAACATTTTATTGGAATAGAAAGCCACTTAATAAACCTGTTGAGTACGTAAATTTAACAGTGGAAGCAAGACAAACTAAAAATATAACATGCTCCCAAGTCAACTCCAGTGGTATGCTGGCGCCCTCTGCTGACTGAATGCGACTGGAGGAGCTTGATAAAACAGTGTTTGCAGGTTGATGGAAGCCTCTCACTAACTGGACATTAGTGCAAAGTCAAATTAACCAAGTAGAGACAATTAACCGAGTGCTTGAAATGCACAGAAGACAAACATAAATTACATTGTACTAAGACATATAATGCTTAATTGCAAAGTGATGTATTCCATGAAAGATACATTTATTATTTTCAAGTAATGGGATTTTATAAAAACAATATTCATAATTACACAAAAACCGTGAAATATTTACAGATGAGACAAATAAACTCAAGAGGATGAGATAAAAGAAAGTGGCTCAAGACACCTGCAATCATAAATCTGCTGCATACAGGTGTTCATGTTTCACACCTCAGTACAGGCAGCGTTCTGCACTGTGCCATCCTCACATGACCAGCCCTTGGATGTTGGGTGGAGAGGAACGAAAAGGCTCATTGGCTGGGCTCTTCGTTGTTCAGGGCTGTGGGCTGTTTGCTGGAGGACGCAACCACCCAGGGGTGAGACAGGACCCCCTGGATGGGAAGTCTGTACATGGGGTTGTGTTTCAGCAGGCTGGCAACCAAGTCTTTGGCTCCAGCACTGATGCAGGCCTGTGCAGGGTAAGTGTACTCCACCTGGATGAGAAACACAGAAAATAAGTACAAAGATTAAACAGCAATTATGAGCCAAACTGTGGTTCAGGCCTGCGAACTAAAGTGGAATGAAAAACGTCACAGTTCTGAAACTGTTCCGTGTTCTGCTATAAGCCACACTTTAAAACTGTAAAAAATTTACAGTTTGTCATTTATTTTAAGATGGCACTTAATCAGGATACTTTTATATTATATATTTTAAAAATTGCACAACAAATACTGATAATAAAAAAAAAACACCTCCACAATATATGGCAGTTGTTGGTCTTACCCTTGATATCCTGCGGTAGGTCTCCTCGTGAGTTTTTGTTTCAAAGGGGGGTTTTCCAACGAGGAACTCGTAGCAAAGAACGCCCAGACTCCACAGGTCCACCTTTTCATCATGAGTTTTTCCCTCGATCATCTCTGGAGGCAAGTAATCCAGCGTTCCACACAGTGTGGATCTCCTGTACAAGGAAAGAAGGAGGGATAAATTTAGAGGCTACACAAGATTTCCATTTCTGACCTGTGCACAGACACCGAAGTCAAATAAGTGAATTGCGAATACAACCCATAATATAAATCTCCAAACATTACAATACCATGGTAAAAGGCTCTGCAGAAATACTACAAAAAATAAAAGTTAATAAAAAGGTACCTGGAGGAGGGTGTGTGAACAGACCAGCCAAAATCTGCAATCTTCAGCTCCCCATTGGCCCCCAGTAACAGGTTCTCTGGTTTGATGTCCCTGTGGATCACCTTCTTGGAGTGGCAATAGTTGAGGGCATCTGCCAGCTCCATGATGTACTAGTACAGCACAAAAGGTGTGATGAATACACACAAATGACATTTTCTTTGACAGAATTCTCTGAGTTTTTTGTATAAAATCAAGGAAGGACACTGAACAACATGTTTGTGGCATTAGTACATGCCTTGTATTGACTTTAATTACTTTCAGTGAATTAAATGTTACATTTGTTTAGGTTTGTGATGTCAACTGCTCGTTTGAAAGCAAACTAAATTTTTTTGCACCATCACCTTTGCTGCTGCAACACTGCAATTTCCCCAATGAGGGCCTAAAAGGTTCATTTCATCTTAGATTATTCATTTACAAAAAAAAAAAAAAAAAAAGGTCTTAAAAATTGGTAGACTTACTGTGGCACTTCTCGCCTCAGGAAAACTTCCACAGCGCTGCAGCTCACTGTACAGTTCACCTCTGGGTGCAAACTCAAGGATGAGATACACACGAGATGAGTCGTGGAAGTAACCATAGAGGCGGAGGATATTGGGGTGCCTGCAGGACGCCAATATAGAGAAGTATTCTGAGAAATGCTGTTGAAATACCCAATAGGTATTTCAAAAGAGCCAAGACTGGTAGATCTATATGAACATTCACATTAGCAGCCGATTTGTAGAGGAGGTCCACAGTCTGAGGATTTTTATACTTGTGCAAAATGCAATCGCTCTGGCAAAACAAGGACAATCAGATCTGAACTCAAGACAGAGGGAAGACAACAGAAGACATAGAAACATGAACGGAGCATTATTCTGCTTGTCGATAAATGACCCGGTCACAAAACAAAAAGAGACACATTTAAGCTGGTTCTGCCGACCTTGCGCACCAGCACGGCCAAATGGAGCACAGCTAGAGTACACTTTTACAACAGAGGTGTGAATGGGTAAACTGTGTGCAATTCAAGTCTCCATTTGGCATTATGTTGCGTAATTTGAAAGACACATTACCTAAGGTGAGACTGAATCTCCACTTCTCTCCTCAGCTGGTGCTCCACTCCAGCCTTCTCCAGCTGCTTCTTGAAGAGCACCTTCAGGGCCAAGATGAACTTACTTTGTCGTTCTCTGGCCAGGTAGACATTGCCAAATTTACCCTTTCCTAAGGGACGGCCAATGTCAAAATTTTCCAGGCTCCACCGCTTGCTGTGGGAGGAAAAACGTGCCTAGTTGGAGACAACAATGGTAACCAAATGTGCAAATCTTACTAAAGACTATATAAAAAACAAATATAATGAATCACATACTTTGATGCAGAGGTGTTTGCAGAGTCATTCTTGGCAGGTTTGTCTAACAAAACAAATATATATATTTTAGCATTAAAAAAAAGAAAGAATTTCCATTGACATTATTGATTGTTGTCCAATTTTGTATTATGTTTACTCTGTGGTTTCTCCTGCTTTGCTGAGTCTGATGGCAATTTGGCCAGCTCCGGGTCAACTTTGGGTACATTTGCCTTTGGCTGGGTTTGCTGGGAACAACGTTTGGGCTGTGGTGCAGAGTTTCCCTTCTGAGTAGCAGGGTTCTCATTCTGATCAGTGGGACGTGTGGACTTGACAGCAACAGAGACATGAGATACTGCTTTCTGATGGCTCACAGGCCGCTGAATTCGCTGAGGTCCATTTGACACACCTAGGACCCGCTGATGCTGAGTCGGTGTAACTCGAACCATCTGTGACTGCGATACAGGAATCCGCTTTGGCCCGTCGCTGTTTAACTGCAACCAAAGGAAATCACCAACACTGAAAAACTTTGCTTTTAAAATGTGTTTTCCATGTATTTTCCATCTTTACTCTCTCACCATTTCACTAGCCAAGTAAAACACTCCACTGATTCTACTTCCACAATTCTTTTGTTATTGTATTGACTGTTTTAACCTCAATCCGTCTATTAACATTTTCGGCTGCATGCTTGTGGTTCTTCTTGTCTGTGCATGCCTACTCATAGTAATGTGTGCTAGATGTTTAGATTTTAACATGCCAAATGTGCAGAGTGCGCACTATAAATTAAACTGAAGTTAAATGTTTAACACATCGAGATCAATATACAACAACAAAAGTCAGAAAACTGAGCCAATAATCTGAAACAGCAGGGATTATTAATATATTATATGGTCAGGGCAATATTGGGCATTACCTTTACTTCAGGCCTTTGAGATTTCATGTCCTTTGTCAGCTTGGGCCTGCCAGCAGAATCCATATTCTGAGACAAAGGAAAGTGATTTCTTGGAAATGGTTTCTTCATAAACACTTAAAATATGGTCATATTAAAAAAAAGGGTCTTATTTGCCAACACAAACATATTACTGAGCCGTTTTAGCCACTGTAGATTAGATATATTTGGTTACATTAGCACCACAAAGTGGTGCAACGTATTATTGATGCTCCTTGTGCCTTTACAACAGATATAAATAAAGAACCTGGATAAGAAACAGTAACGTTACACACTGCCAGCCTGAAAAGAGAATTAAAGGTTAGCATTCTCCGGTCGCGTGTTAAGTTCAGAGCTAGCGTTAGCTTTTTGGCAACCGCAGCAAACCGACACATCCAACACAACACTATCGATAAGTATTAGATAACCCGACTTACCTTAAGATGTTATTGCACAGTGACTGACAACAACCACTGACCGACAACGTATCCAGAATTCAAGCTCTCCAACAGGTAACGTTAACGTTACCCTAGCTTGCTAGCAGCGACGTCGGACAGTTTACGAGAGCTGACGTTTGCGGCTAGCTAAACGCTACATACATATCCGCTTTAACGACACGGCGGGATAAGACTCCTAACGCTGTCGCGGTATATGTTCTTTCAATAGCCGGTTAGACGTTGTGAAAAGGCAAATACAGATGAACACGAAGCCGTGCGAATTCAACCTCAAATATGGCTGGCTAAAAACCTCCGCTCAACACCGGTCATTTGATTTCAAACTTCCCTCTGTTCAAAACCTTTAAATACAACGAAGGCTCCTATTGGCTCGGGGAATGCTCTGTAGTCGCTCCCGATTGGCTGACACGAAAAATGACGAGAATGTAGCGTGACGTCAGAGGGACTCCTCCAGAACAGCAGAGGGCAGCAGTGTCGCTGACAGGGCTCAGCTCTCAAATAGGAAATCAAATTCACTACACAAAATACTACACTATAGATATGTACTGCACATTCTGCAAATATCAACAGAATAAAAAGACATGCAAGCGTGTGACCGTATTTATCACCCCTCTTCTTTCTGTTCCCTAAAATAATGTGCAATAAAAAAGTTTTTATCTCTTTTAATGTTGATCTGATATCAGCATTGATATTAAAATAGGTAAGACGTTTATGTTTCAGCACTAGATTATGCATACTTGAACCTCTACTTTTTTTATATATCTGAAAAATGAGACAGCCGACTTGTTCCCCTTTTATAAACAAGTGTACTATACCTTTCTCCTCTCATCCACAAGGCCTGTTGCAACAGATGCCTGCTGGATGTTAAATTTGTTCTCATCTATGCTGCAATTCTGCATTCCATGTGCCCAAGGAGATTCAAGAATCCTGAAAAAGCAGTGTACACAGATCAATTTCTCTTATCCACTGTGCTAAACTGGAGTGTAGATCATGATATTTCTCCTGTAGGCCCAATAAGCCTAATTAACTGTTTCCATGTCTTGAAATTTGTTTGGGCAGATACTAGAAACAATGATATTAAGAACCTAACCAGTGCCGAGTGTTGACTTGAACTTTTCACATAATTACTAGATGATCATAGATGATCTTGAGAAGCAGTAATAGAATCAGACCCAAGGCACCTGCAATAAATCCTACCTTGTTGATGCTTAGAATTCAGTTGATTAAATTCACATGTCATATTAATTTGTGATGCTGGAAGCATATCAGTGAATCAGAGCAAATGACTGCAAACTACATGACCTTGCATAATGGAAACCTTTTTGAACATATGCATAATAAAATAGCCCAAGTCAATACATTTATAAACATTAATTTATCAAATTCACACTGCTAACTCGTATTATTGTTAAATCCACTTTACAGCTCTATTCCAGGTGACTTATGTGGTGGAAATCTGTATCAATAAAGGCAAAATACAAAGATCTGTCTTCCTGTAAATATATTCAATACAAAGAAAAAGGATTGGCACAGACAATACAGTTCATTTAAATAACTTTTATTTTCAACCTTTCACATCACACTTCTTTCCAGCCAGAAATTTGAAACAGCATCATTTGGCCCTAAACTTTACATTTTTGTCAAGGCAAGATTTGACCTTCTTAGATGGAATTGTAACTCTAGCATTTGGCCACAGTGTGGCAGCATGTGGCTCTTGCATGTCAAACATGCAACATCAACGCATCCTATCAAGTGACCAATGTTAGAAGAATGCAGTTGTACTGGCCTACACCTACCAAAGGCGTTTCAGCGTGTATAGATTCTGATATAATAGGAGGAGCACTGCAAAAACATGCCTTCACACGCTTTAGCTAACAATAACTTTGGAATGCATATTTAGTGATCGTTTCTTGAGTGAACCTCCCAAAGGCAGTCGAGCTACCGTTTCAGCAGAATCATATGCACGTTTTCACATAGGCCATGTTGCTAATTGAAAATAACTAATGTGGATAACTGTATTTTAAGCCAGTACACCAAATTTGAAGAATGACTGGCAAAGATCTTCTATTAAAACAGGATAAAATACTGTTGCCACCTTCTGCATTTTTTCCCCCCCAGAGGCACAAAATGCACAAATTAAGAGTTTCTAACTGAACATGTGATATCACATTCCAATGGTCTACCCATGTCACAACTGACTACTAAAGCAGCTCTTTAAATAAATATTCCCGTTACAGGTTAAAAAAAAAAAATTTTTTTAAAGAAACTAAAGCATTCACCAGCGCCACACAGCTGTTCGTTATATGAAGTGACCTTTCTCAAATGCAAATTGTAATCTCGTTTAATGACAAACAGTAATACCAAAATATTTAATTTGGTAAGTGCAAATTTAAGTTGATGAAAAGGTCTCGGCCTTTACACTGAAAGGACTGTGTTGTAACTGAAGAATAGGAGTCTTGTGTGTATTGATAAGTTCAGCGAACATGTTCAGGTACAGCATGCGACTAAAAAACTTGACCGTTTTGTTGGTCTCCACACATCAGACACTAAGGGAGCATTTTAGAAGGTCTTCTACTTAAAAAAACAAAAAAAAAAGGCAAGTATCTTGATCTCTTCATACCACTTAAATACCTTAATAACAATATTAGTTATCACATAATAACAAAATATAGTTTATATGCAGGCTTGCATACATTGTCTGGTACAGAGTGTCCTGTTATTACTGAGGTCCCGCAAGAAAACATTGTTGAGAAGACGCCTCTGTCTTACACAAATAAGCCCGACGGTGAAACATGTCATTAATGTGTCGCTGTCGACCCAACCATTTACTCTCACATCTCTCACATCTCACAATGACTGGTTTTCTCATAACTTGCTGTAAACACAGAGTTCACGCCAGAGGGGAATTGCTGGCACTCTGAGGTCTTTTGCCAGATATAAACATGGCGGACAAAGAGGCTGGACAAAAAGCGGTGTTTGCTTTTGGCACTTTTCTTGTGTTTTCGGTTCGTCCAGTGACTCCGATACCTCTTTACCAATGCTACATGTTTGCAAACACACAGAAAACTGTTGTGTTTAAACTCCCTGAGTATGTCACCCACTGCAGTCCTGCATCGCCTGTACACACTCCACAGAATCACTTTATGTTGCAACTTGGTGTTAAAAATATATCTAATGTAGATAGTAAAGTATACAAGATGGATGAATTGTACCCTCAAATAATATAAAAAAAAGAAATCCAGAGGACCAATACAGCACCGGAGCATCATAAAGGGAGGCTGGCTTTACTGGCGTGCGCTCAGACTCTGCTGGAGAAGAGAGGCAGGTGTCATTT
The DNA here is from genome assembly GCA_036023855.1 of Gadopsis marmoratus. Taxonomy (NCBI): domain Eukaryota; kingdom Metazoa; phylum Chordata; class Actinopteri; order Centrarchiformes; family Percichthyidae; genus Gadopsis; species Gadopsis marmoratus. The sequence continues at coordinate 12,175 of JAVQJF010116415.1, forward strand.
CTCAGCGACTGCAGCAGCCATGGGGGTGCGTATGGTCCCGCGTGCTGTTGCCGCCAGCTCCTCGATTTCTGCATTCAGCTGCCTGATTACCCACTCCATGGCATCACGGCCCTAATCAAGGACAAACAAAGCGTCAGTCCACAGGAGGGAATATAAAGAGAATGACATCAACCTAAACAGGAAGGACAAACATTTTCTGTTGCTATTAAAATAATTTGAAAAAAGCAGTGGTTCCCAGCTTGGTGTATCGATTATCGTGTTTTAACTGACAACATCGTATGACCTAGTTTGTTTTCAGCATACCTCAGCCTTAAAAAAGGATAAATTGTATTTCCGCAAAATTACATTTATTATTTCAATTTTGTGATTTTTCTTCATTGTACAGCACTTTGCTCAACTGCTTCATAAACAAATTTGGATGGATTGGAAATACTGGACACTTTTCAGTTTTGAGGGCCTGTAAGAATCCACTAAAAATTAAACTATCACAAAAAGTTACTATTTGGCTGAACTGCTCACAACCTATGTCCACACTGAAGGGCCACACGTAGACATTACTTCATTTTAAGAGCTCACAAGCAAAAATAAAAAGGTTGGTAATGACAGAAATAGGTAAATGAGTTTAATTATTTTATAAGTAGTAAAAATAATAAGCCATATAATCAGCCACATTTGACAACTGGGCAGAATATAATAAACTCAACAACGTAATCACGCTATTTTCAACACTGTTCTAGATTACTCATCTATAATGTAATTGTCCGATTTCAATCACTGCCGTCCCTTACAAGCCCCACAAGATGGCAGCAGCTACATTTCAAGCAACTTACTTGCAAGTCAATTCCTTTTCTGCAAATGTTACACAATAAAAGCCTTGTTAAGAAATTAAAACTAAGGGTTCCTGTCCACTGAAATGCTAGAAGGCTTTTAATTTGAAACTGATACAGGAAGTGTTGAGTAACAGCGTGATGCAGTAACTTTAACTGGGCAACCAGAGCGGATCAAAACGAGGCTTCATACTAAAATACGACCATTATACTCATCAAAACAAAGGGAATTAGAAACAAAGGCCTGCCTCCAATACAAGCCTGCCTCAGATTAAGGCCTGGTACAGTCTACAGGTCAGATAAATAAAGGCCCGGGCCGCTAGCTGAAGAAATACGGTACTAGATGTCTAGTTTAACATTTGTCATAATGGGAACTACCAGAAATGGGCCTCAGAAATTCAGTTCTCAGGGATGTCTTACCTTTCCAGCATTAGCAGAGATGGTGTTGGCCAAAACTCCCTCCAAGTAACTGCTGAGACTGACCCCTTTCACAGTTATGATAGCCTCCTGAGTCAGTATTGTTCTGGAGTTGAAAAGGGGTTTAAAAAATAAATAAATACAATCCATGGTCAAAAATCCTGAATGAAAATCAGTGCTATTTAAAAATTCCTGCTATGTAAAAACTTACTTCTCTTGATCCTCAGGGTGTGGTTTGTACGTTAACCTTTCATCCACAGACACCATGTTTGTGAAAGTGATCTGCACAGGAAACGTCACAAGAGACCAATGAGTTCATGTTGAGCGAGAGCATTATGAACGTTCTTTGAATGAAGCGCGAGCTATCGGCCTGTGGAACAAGCACGATTTCATTCCAGCAACGTTTAACACCCTAAGCTTATTATGTTCAGACAGACGGAAGTCACGGTAACTGGATCTAGGTGGGTTATGTTTGTGTTCAGTTGACGAATGCAAAATAGAACATGTTTTGTATACAGATAAAAAGGCTTTAATAAGAACATGTACCTCAAAAAAAAAAAGTAAAAACCCTTTGCCTTTATTACCTACGGCAGGAATAAAACTAATGATTGGTTTCTGCTTGCCAACGTTAAGTCCTGAGATAGTATCCAATTTCACAGCTGTCACGCACACATCTCAACGTGAATCCAGAGGATGGGGGGGGTTGTTATGTCGTAAGTACTCACATTTGTGGACTGAAGTTCGAAAGTCTTCTCTTTGGGATCCACAACAGAGTGCTCCTGTACGTACGTGTACGTTCGCGCGTTGCCGATGATCTGAAGGCAAACGCAGGAACACACTTTACTACAAACTGAAATTAGCGATGGTGATGTTCCAGCTTGAGCTGTAACGTAATGCAGGTTTTTTTTTTTATCAATGATAAAAGAAAGATTATTTTGTTTTTCTTTGCATTTAACAACTATAGCTCCCATTAGGCGCTGAAAGCACCCCTTTCAAGGAGCAATAATTTGCATCCTTGGGTCTTGAGATTTAGGGTTATAATAGTCAAGTTGAATAAAAATGTAAACCCAAATTACTTATTTTAATTTCCCGAGGCAAACTGACATCAGAGGATGACGCCTTCCTGAGTTTATACTCAGGAGAGGCTCAGGAGTGATTAGAGACAATCTGATTAAGGGTTATGTTAATATGCTATCAATCACTGGGGCCGTCTGTGTCAGAGACTGCCCTTGGAATTAAAAGGGCTATTCATAGATGTTGTCACCGACTACAACCCTATCCTCAGACAGCTAAGCAAAGGTCAGTGCAAGAGAACAGCAGCTGATTGGCCAATGTTTACACAGTCTAAAACATGACGGTGGTAAGAGGATATTATCTTTCTCCAGCCTTATCATTACCGAGCTCAGAAAGTCAAAGAAAAGGGGGGAAAAGTTCAAATGTTGCCCAAATCCAGAGTCCTGCATCACTGCTTTGCATTCTAGTGACCTCTAGTTTTAACCCGAACTGACAGAGATGGAAAGTTGCATCATACGCCGTCACGGGTTACATCTCAGCCATGACAGAAATGGCACTATGGTGTCCTGTACAACACGAGCCACGGTACACAGCCATGAACTCGCCTGGGCTCCAGTCAGTAACCACCTCTGCTGCTACCCCTCGATATAAATAGCCTTGCAGGGTTATGGTCACACTCACTGGCTGGAAAGCATTAATCTACCTCCGGAACATAACGGACTCGCGCTATAAATGGATTATTGTGTTGTGTTTTAGGGTCTGACTTTTACAGTCATTTTATCGCCACAACCTGAGAAGATTGTGTTTTGTCAGCCAAGTGTCATACTGCCTTGATTAGAAAGAGAAGCACCCAGACCGCAGAGTCACACGTGTGACCAAAGCAGTTAAACTACAAGGTTGCTGCAGCAAAAACATTTTGACAGCGACGGCAGAATGCAGACCGTGTGGGCTTTGAAACTCACAGATTTCACTATAGACGGAAGACCCCACTCTGTGCTGAGCAGTCTTTTGCTGTGGAGGCGTCCCCGTTTGTCGACGCCTCTGTCCAAAACATCCACTCCGATCACACTGGGGTTCATGGGGTTGGGGTACTTCTGCATAGCAGCCTTGGTCACCGTCTCCCAAGGATGGCTGTTGGAAAGGAAAGCCAAAACACACAAAAAAATATTATTGTAATATTGAAATAAAAATGTATTCATACAAATGCACCATCTGATAGTTAGTTGCAATTTCTGTTAACATATTAGGATTAAATCATTCTGCATTCTTGCTTTTTAAACAAATTGCATATGTGCAGTGGTGGAATGTCACTAATCTACTTAAGTAGTGTACTTAAGAACAATTTTGAAGTGGTGATTATTTTCATTTCATAGGACTTTTTTTACTTCTTCATTACATATTATACTTTTTACTCCATTATATTTATCTGACAGCTGTATACAATCATCTTGTAAAATATGAAGTATTCTTACAGATTAAACTATCCTATAGTCTATAAAATAGTTCAAATTAGCCCCACATTGACCAACTACAACAGTAAAATTATACTTTATTATGACTTTCAGCTGTGGTCGAGTATTTTCACAGCGCAATATTGCTACTTTTATAAGGATCTGAGCACTTAAATCTTACCAAATTAACTGATCTGAGGGCACCAACAGTTTGATAAATTAAAATGTCAAATTGATGTGCTGAAACAAAGCGAAATTAAATTAGAGCCATTTTAATTTGAGCCTGGTTCCAGCCCTCTGAATGACCCCCATCACCAGAGACTGGCATTAAATCCCACTAACATCGGGCCAACTCTAATTACGGAACAGCACTGAAGAAGTCAAGAGGCCTTTCGAGTAAAAATGCCAGCGGTGGATGGTTGTCAGGGAGAGGCGTGAACGCGCCCGCGGTCCCGGCACGCGAAGCACGCTAGGAAACAATGTAGGGGAAAGGTCGCGCGCTGGAGGCCGGCCCAACCGGCGGATTACGCAACATGACGTCTTTTTTTTCCTCCAGCAGCCAGATATTGGCGAGCCAAGTGTTCAGCTCCGATACGTTTTCAAGTTCTTTTTTATTTTTTATTTTTAAAACATGGACGATCCTGGTGTCCGTGCAACGTGGCGATCATTGAAACAGGCGGCGGCAAATCTGGCAACTTGTCGTTCCAGAGTAACACGCGAGTTACAAATTCACCTACTTAGCATCTTTTTCTGGGTCAGTGTCTTCTGCCATTGACCGTCCTGTTCACCGGATTAAAAACGACGCCAGCTGGCGTTAGTTAACCATCGCCACACACACACACACACACACATCACCGGAATAAAAAGCCGCGCTGTGCCAGCTGAACACACGCTGCTCACTTGAATATGTGCTCTGATGTCCAGATCTTCATGGTTTGAGTAGCTGGTGATGTCGGGGAGTCGGCGCGGTCGCACTGGGAGAAATCAGTGCGCTGCGTTCAACAGAGACAGCCGCAAGTCCCCGCCCCCCGCGCCGGGGCGGACACGTGAGCTTCATTGCGAAAGATACGTACGTAAGTTACGCACTTCCGCTCGTACACGCTACGCGAGTCCACTGACGCTGCAGATGCCTAAATAGACCTGTTTTATATTTAGTCTAAGCTCGAGATTTGATGATTTGACGGAAGTGACGATAGGCCAACGTGTGAACAGAGCTCTGGCCCGTAATGTGCAGCGCGCAGAGCATTTTAACGTTTGATGTCACACATCAGCTCAGTGAAGGTTGAACGTTGCCCCCTGCAGCCTTGGAGAAGGAGAATGAGAGACAGACCCGGCTGTTGGATCAGCTCGGTGGTCTTAAATCTTTACGCAGATACGGTGTTGCTTTAAATTGTGTCTCTGTGGGCTATTTGGGTGCAATGTGTGATGGGCTACTTATTTTGTCCCTTTGCAGCTGTCAGCACGTGCCAGAAGAGAACACGTTGTATGAGCTGGGTGACAGAAACCGGCCTTGATGACTTTCAAACCTTGTCAACTGCAGTGGTTATCAAGCCGGGGGCCAGGGCCACATGAAAGCAGAAAAAAAACCAGGTTTCTGTTGGGAAAGTTGTTTATTTTCTCAGACTTTCTTATAATCTAATAATTTTTTCTATTGTTAATTGCTGTACAAATCATTTTACTTGTTCAGGACTCTTTTTGTGTAAATGAAACGAGGAGAAAATCACTTTTTTTTAAGGTGAAAACTAGTCTACTGGAAGCTGTCTGTTTGTGAGTGCTGGATGTTTGACCCCATTGCCACCATATGTCTTTAAGCAGATTGGCCTCAGTGAGGCACTATCGCGTTTGTCAGCATAACCTATATGTTCACATGTAGTATCGTGTCCTTTGTCCCTGTCTAGTTGACTTTGTTGCAGTAGTTCAGGGGCATCTCCACGTCATGTGTGCTTATCTCAGAGTGCAGACGCTCTGTTCAACTTATGTGTAATCTCTATGTACCAGTCTCGTAACTGTGGGAGGAAACTGTGTGACAGCCTTGAACTTTACCACCGTCACTGGGCTGTCAGAGTACTGTCTGTCACTGCAGTTGAGGTTAAGTCGTTTAACTTCAAAATGATAAAACTGAATTAAAAGCGAAAGTATTTTGGTATTTGTTTCTGTGTTGTAATAAATGTATTCTCAATTCTGAGAAATCATCACTCTTTGGTTTCTACGTTTTTTTAATTACCGTCATAACTTAGATATAAAACACTTAATGCAACATTTACTGTAGGTCTGGAAATAAATATTGGACTAGCAGTGTTAGCATCATAATTTCATTTTTATGGCTGTGGATTATATAGAGCTGGTCATTACAATGTTCCATATGTACATGCAAAAATTCCCACGATTTTCAAAAATTTAGTATAAAAGAAAAAAGATACCTTAAAAAAATAAACAAACAAACATACAAATCATTTGAAGAATACATCAAAGAGAATGAGCACTATTGTTTAAATGTCACAGCACCTTTCGTCTATCAAGTAAAGGCTATGTAAATCCACTATAGGCATAAATTAAACTAGAAAATAAGAGTTCCTTTTCAGAACAAGAATTCCACATTCTTGCAACAAGTTGTCAAACCTACACACCACACTGTCTGCCTTTCGTCTTCTACTCATCTACAATATCATTGCTCCTTTCAGTCACTGTTTCCAGTTTAACTTCCACTCGAGACTGAACCTTCGTTGGTGATGAGGGTCCCTCCTCTTCTTCGTCCTCTACTTCAGAATCAACAGTGGCGTCTTGGTACTGCTGGTACTCTGACACCAGGTCGTTGAGGTTGCTCTCTGCCTCAGTGAACTCCATTTCATCCATACCTTCCCCTGTATACCAGTGGAGAAAAGCCTTCCGTCTGAACATCAGGGAGAACTGCTCACCCACACGGCGGAATATCTCCTGAATGGCCGTGTTATTGCCGATGAAGGTGGAGGCCATTTTGAGGCCTCTGGGTGGGATGTCGCACACGGCGACCTTGACGTTGTGGGGGATCCAGTCCACAAAGTAGTTGCTGTTTTTCTGCTGGATTGCAAGCATCTGCTCATCTACCTCTTTGGTGGACATCCGGCCACGGAAGATGCCAGCGACCGTGAGGTAGCGCCCCCGCCTCGGGTCGCACGCTGTCATCATGTTGCGGGCGTCAAACATCTGCTGGGTGAGCTCAGGCACTGTGAGTGCTCTATACTGTTGGCTACCACGGGCCGTCAGGGGGGCAAAGCCTGGCATGAAGAAGTGGAGGCGAGGGAAAGGCACCATGTTGACAGCCAGCTTCCTCAGGTCTGCATTGAGCTGTCCGGGGAATCGCAGCGAGGTCGTGACCCCGCTCATGGTCATGGAAACCAAGTGGTTGAGGTCCCCGTATGTCGGCGTGGTCAGTTTCAGAGTGCGGAAACAGATGTCATAGAGGGCCTCGTTGTCGATGCAGAAGGTCTCGTCTGTGTTCTCCAGGAGTTGGTGCACTGACAGGGTGGCGTTGTAGGGCTCCACCACCGTGTCTGAGACTTTAGGGGAGGGCATGATGCTGAAGGTGTTCATGATGCGGTCAGGGTACTCCTCTCGGATCTTGTTGATGATGAGGGTTCCCATGCCAGAGCCAGTGCCGCCTCCCAATGAGTGAACCAGCTGGAAGCCCTGCAGGCAATCACAGCTTTCACTCTCGTTCCTCACTCTGTCAACCACCTGCTCCACCAGTTCCGCTCCTTCTGTGTAGTGGCCCTTCGCCCAGTTATTCCCAGCTCCTGAGTTCCCTGTAACACCAAAATACAGGCGTGTAGGTTCATCTAATTCTATCACTTGTCAGCAGAATAAGTGGAGGGAAACATACAATATCTATCGCAAAAATAAAAACATACAAACGTTGCGCCACTTCTTTATGGATGAAGAACTGCATTGCATTAAGATGATCAATTCTGTGTTTCCAATATTCTTTGGTTAAATACTCCAAATTAGGTAGTGTTTATGTTTTCCATTTGACATATTAAATGTTCTTCTACATGTTAGAATTATTCTCCACTCTCTCAGCTCTATGGAACATTTTCAGTGCCATTTAAGAAGGCATGGCTGTTTTTCATACTAGAAGGTTGAAATTTTATATATACTCAATTTTCACCCAACATTGACATGATACAGATTAGATGCAGGATTTTTTTCTTACATCGGTTCGAAGGCAATTGTATTCAAACCACCAGATACAGCAGTTATAGTTTAGCAGTGTCTTTCCTTTTTCACATAATAATATACACTGCCTTAATATAACCACATACATTTTCCCCAGTATGACTGTGTCGATATTTGTCTCACCATGGATGAAATTGTCTGGCCTAAAAAGGGCCCCAATGCGACTTCCTCTTATACTGTCCATCGTACCAGGCTCCAGGTCAACAAGAAGGCCCCTGGGGACATATTTACCACCTGCAAACAGAATTGAAACGTATGCTAATAAAGGAAATGGGCATCCTGAACATAAATGTGTCCTCACTTTGTGTCAAAGTTTAAGAACAGTCATATTTAAGAAGAACAATTAGGTAATAAGAAATTGGTAAAAAAGAATGCTCATAAAATAAACTGAATTATAAAGAAAACTGCAGCTATTATATAAACAGCTTGCATATTATTACCATGCGCCTCATTGAAGTAGACGTTGACCCTCTCCAGTTGGAGGTTGCTGTCTCCCTCATAGATGCCTGTTGCATTGAGCCCATGTTCTTCACTGATCACTTCCCAAAACTAGAAAGACAAAGCCAAAGAAGGAAATCATCACTGTAATATCAACAGAGCTCAAGGTGTTTACTGAAATTTAGCCAAAACCGTAAAAGTTGAGCTGTTTAAAGAGATGATATAATTACCCAGAATATTGTGGAACAAAGGCAATATTTTAATATGACAATTATCTTTCTATGTTTTACACCTTTCAGGTCTACATGTAGCACTTTATATGGTTGTTCTGTCATTATATATGCATCAAACGTATAATTGTTTTATATGTCTTGATCTCTTCAGTTGGTGTGTCTGTCAGTCCGATGCTTACTCTGACTCTTCCCCAGATGGGTACATGTTAAAATGTGTCCCTGCTTATTAATGTCTGAGTTGAAACATAAAAGTAGACACGTGGCACGTTCACGATCTTGCGCTGACCACTTTAAGAATCCCTGCTGTACACAATAAAGTATTAAAGGTACTTAACAGAGTAATAATTGAAGCAACTGCTTGACTGTCAGACTGCCACGTTCTTCATTGTCAAAACGCATGATGTGTTACTTTAGCCGTATTATCTTGTAGTTCCTCTCTCTTCTTTCTTGTTAGCCACGATAAAAATGTCCCACCCATGCTAGTCTCACTTTGCCCCTTATCTTTTCCCTGAATGCCTGACAGGGAACACCCTGTGTCACTCACAACTGTTGGTGGCACCGTGCAAAGGGACAGCGCATGTCAAAATATGCATCATCATTTTAACAAAGTAACATAACACGATTTCGAACCATATTCAAGTTAAAATATTTTCTCATTTTATCTCCGCTAGCGTGAAAAAACACAGGCCATTTTCAGTCACTTGAAGCTTATATTTCAGCAGATGTGTCATTGCAAGTCTTCTCCAAATGACATAATTAGTTTTGAAGTGGGCCATGGAGATAGAACATTATATTAGAGTCTAAATCTGTTGAACAAAATCAGGACCTTTACACATTATAACTTTAACAGTGGAGAAGGATTTTATTTTATTACCTTTGAGCCGATCTGGTTGCCACATTGTCCAATTTGCAGATGCACAATTTCACGCATGATGATCGGGCTACAGTACACAGAGCAGCTTGGGGTCTCTGATAGGCGTCAACACTCCAACCATGTCTTTTATATGCTACAAGAAATGATGTCATCAGTGATGTCAGGAAGTCACCCCAGTTGATAATGTATGAGATGATCCTAATAAGAATAAGAGGAGAATAAATAAAGTGTAAATACATTTTGATATGCCATACTTCTATACACTTTAAGTAGTTTTGGTTGGCCTAATATGTCTTCCAATGTGCTGCCTCATGCTTTGTTGTATATCTGTATGTTTCATTTCATTTGTACGATGAATTGCATGTAAATAATACAGTGAAATAATTTGATTGCATTAAAAAGCACTTAGTAGTAATTTCTGACAGAATTGCAGAAACATTTGTTTAAAAGATTGTGATACGACAATTTGCTGCCGTTTCACAACAGAACTTTGATAATGTATTCCCATTATCCTTTCCTAAGGGACCTATACGTTACAAAATAAACTGTTTCCATTTTCAGCTAATAAGTCAGCTTAGGCGTAATAATAATGAAGTAAAATGTGCAGTGGTTTGGAGATTATGTGTGAGACATGCTGCCATCTAGAGGGCTGTCACAGGCATAACATCATATCATTGGCGCAGTTATTGTTTTACAGATAAACAAGTTGATTTAATTTGTACATTTTTGCATCTTCTCACATCAGAACTGATCAATCCAGCATGTGAATATTGGGACTGATAAGAATAGATAAGAATATAAATTAACCTTAGCAGGATGATTAAACAATTGAATACCTGGTCTAATCTTTAAGCAGCGTTGTTCTTCCATCCATCCATTTTCTTCTGCTTATCCGGGCCGGGTCGCGGAGCGTTGTTCTTCTATCCTCACAAATGCAGCTTTTTCATGCAAATGATGAAATGAATGATGGCTGAAATTCCATTTAGCTGCCTTAAGTTTCAGGGTCCTGGTGTTGTGCATACTGAATCACTGACACTATAACAGAGCAGAGCCATCGATAATGTTATTTGTAACACTTGTGCTTTTCCTACTATGACAGCTCAAACTATCTGCTCTGAAAAAAAGTCTATACCAGCAGAGGTAGAAGAAGTGCTCAGATATTTTACTTCAGTAAAAGTACCAATACTACAATCTAAAAATAATCCTTTACAACTAAAAGCCATGCATTTAAAATCCTAAGTAAAAATACAGAAGTATTATCAGCGAAATGTACTTAAAAGTAGTAGGCTACGTGTTAATACAGATAGATCAATGCATAAGCAGCATTTTAGTGTTGTAGCTCTTCGAGATGGAGATACACTTTATATACAGCTAGTTAGTTTAATGCAGTGATCTCCTGTCATGAGATAAATCTGAAGTTAAATCTGATAACTATTGTAGGAACAAAAGAAAATTTAATTTCTTACACACAAATGTGTTTTCAGTTTTTGGACTTTACTCTAATCTGCATTCTCAGTGTTTCTAAAACTGCATCAATCATTTTAAATAATGCTGAAACAGTTTTGAATAGCAGTCAAGTCATTGGGTTTAAAGGGAGTTCATGGAAACGCTCCAAAGGTTAAGTGGAACCGAGACATCAAGGTATATCATTATCCAACTAAAGGTATTGTTGGAGGTACAACAGTGAACAATATGTAATATGTAAGACGACTATAATGTTGTGTTTTTGTTTGACACACCAGGTGAAATTACTCTGTGTTTGTTGTTTGCAAAGCTTTCAACCACATCTTGTTGCTCCTCAGCTAATAAGTGAGTAACTAAGCTCCTCAGTTGCCATGGCGATGGTTTAGTTTGTCATCACATGTCCTAAATATGGAGATCCTGTCATGTGATTAACAGTATATTTGTTGTTAGAAAATGTAAACTATAGTATTATTGCAGTTTTTCCATATTTATAGCTATGACGCCACTAGATGACACGAGTCTTCCAAAGCTCCAGTAGGTGTTCAGTTGGGTTGAGATCTGGTGACTGTGAAGGTAACGTGATCAGTTTCATACTCATCAAACCTCCCAGCTGTTCCTAGTGTCCTGTGTCATCTGCAATTGTTATGTATCTTCAATGTTTTATTTGGGTTTTTTCATGTGTTACTCATCTATCCCTCTTATTCAGTACACACCTCTCGGTGTGGCGTCCCCTTCACAGGCTCTGAAACCATTTTCTCATTCTTTTTATTATTTTCAATCTTGTTCAAACTTAACTCAAGATGCTACATGGGTGATCTAGTTTATTCCTATCCACGATCCAGAGATGTGAACTCAAGTCACATGACTCGAGTCATATATTGGATTACTTTAGACTGGACTTGGCAAAATAAAAAAAGACTTGCAACTCAACCTTGAGTTTATAACTTGTGACGTTAGCCTTTTGACTTTGAATGACATATAAAAATGAGAAGTGTTGCTGCATTCTCAGCCAACAAAAAGTCTGGATCTGAAATCTGAGTTTTAGTTATTTTTAACATTTTTTACACATGTTGAAAGCTGGAGACAAATTGCTAAATAATCAAACCAGATTCAGATTTGATATATAAAGACTCCATTATTTCTGTAAATTTAAACTGTTACTCGTGGCATTAAAATGTGGCAAGGAGAGCACAATGTCACTCATGCTTGAAACACAATAACAACAGTAACTTCATTTATACAGAACCTTTCAAAACAAAGTTACAAAGTGCTTTGCAGTAAAAGCAAATAACAAAAGTAGATCAAATCCAAAACATAAGATAGGCTATAAAACAAGATCATATTATTTTAATAATGACAACAAATACCGTCAGTTAAGAAAAAGCCGTGAGATATAAGTGAGTTTTAAATGAGGATACTGAGTTTCCTGACTTGCTCTTCCCTTTTTAATCATTAGTATTATTACTAGCCTATTTGCATTATTGCTACTACATGTATATGATGGAATTTAATGTTTTCATTTATTTATGTTGTATCTTAATTGATATGTTTCCAGTGTTACTGATGAATGCCTTTTGGGTGGACAGGTTGATAATCATGTTGCTTCAAAGAGGGCGCCACTCCCCTTCTGTGCCTCTGCTTCATGACGCTGCGGGCAATCATGTGATCCGACTCTGCTTCATTCCAGATGCGTCAAGCGGCAGCAAGGAGAAAACCGGAAGTACATCAAACATAGTTTCAGACTAAAAGCAAAACATTTCTTTCGTCTTGATGAGTGTAAAGATTTTGATTGTTTGTGGACTCATTTTTTTATTTTTTTATGTTTTGCCTTGAAGTACAAATATGCACTGTGCTTTTGATTCGTGCATGTTACATTATAAGTGCTAAACACTTATGTGACATGGACATCATATCAAAAATAAAGTTAGCAAAGGAAAATGCAATAATACATTTTTTTTATCTGTAACTACAGCTTCATGCCAAAATGTAGTCTTAATATATAGTGTTATAGTGTTTATAGTGTTATGTTATAGTGTAGGCTACTCACAAAACATTTTAATTATGGGTTTGATTATAATGTTTTGTGAGCATTAGAATTATACTGTATAAATCATCTTTTATATATTGTTTGTATTTATAGTTACTGTATTGTAATGATAGGTTGCTGTAAAGTTTGTGTAATTAATCTCAAATGGTAATTCATTCTCAGTATCGGCAACTAGAAATATTTCAACTAAAATATTGTGAGTAAGAATTATTAATGGTACACAATTTATCCATACATTACTTTGTACTACAAATACAGTTATTGTGTTGGGGAATCCACTACATTTATTTGACATACTAGTTACTTTTCAGATTAAGATTTAATTTCAAAAACATTTCTATCTATCAAAACGACATCTATTGCATGTCTGTCCATACTGAGATAGGAATCCTGTCCTCTGTTCCTCTACCTGGGGTTTTTTTTTCCAGAGGGGGGGTTTATCCTTATCTGAACAGAGGGTCTGAGGACAGAGTCCTATGCCATAGGCCACAGATAAAGCCCCTTGAGACAAATTTGTATTTGTGATATTGGGCTATAAATAAAACTGTCTTGACTTGAATAACCTGTAAGAGAGATTTACATAGTTGTTACTTTTACTTAAGTAAATAATTGGGATACTTCTTCCACCACTGTCTGGAAGTCCGTCAATTAATCCCACATATTTTTCCTACAATAGTCCTTGACTTTTTCCTATATTACAAATGTTATTTTAGTTCATATTTTTCTACGGAAAGGAAGCTTAGTCCCAAGCACTCTGTGGGAGTACTGCGTACTAAGCACGACGCTTTCATGAGGGGCTTTATTGTGAAAGCGATAACCGGAAGGTGAAATTCTCGCCGCGAGGCGCTTGACCACCGTCCTTCGTTCCCAGGGTTCCGTGAGAGCCGTTCGCCCCACCCCGCCGCTCCAACGCTGCCTCTCTCACTGTGCGAGTCTCAGAGGGGGAACTGGGGGCAAAAAAAGAATTCAGAGTAACGCTGCAAAGAAACGAGCCTCATCTCCCGGTTCACCGGAGCAGGCGTGGCCCGTCGCCGGCAACAGACTACAAATACGCGCCTCGGCGCTGGGACCGTGATTGGAACCAGCGCGGCGTGTTCGCGTATCACGCACATGTAGCCACAGTCCGCCGCACCGATTCACAGGGAGCGCTGAGGCGTCTGACGGCGGGCTGTAACCTGCGCCAAGCGGGGAAGGAACGGGAGGATTTCCACGAATATCACCTGGATATATATCGCGTCAATACTCAAGGACGTCCAGCTGCCCCCCCCCCCCCTCCCTCCCCCCAAAAAAAAGAAAGAAAGAAAGAAAGCAGCTTCGCTCGCGCGGAGGAGCCTTCCGATGTGAGGAGAAAATACAAATGAACGTTCCGGAGAAAAGGGACGAAGAAGCGGCCTTTTTGTGTCCGTGTGTGTCCGGTCAACCCCGGAGAAGGAAGCGAGCAGCAGCATCTGTGGCCGGGCGGAGGGAATCATTTTGACATCGGCTGAAAACAGGATATTATTGATAAGGTTGCTAACATCAACGACCCCCCCCACCACCATCATAAAAAACGGTGTATAATGTGACGGATCTGATGAGAAAGAAGCTCCGTCGTTTTCAGAGGAAATAGTTCTCTTTGAATGATTGTTTCTCTGATGTGCTTTGGTGAAGGTGGACAACGGATTGCAAACAACCTCTAAAAATAATAACCTACAATATATTTAAAGGGGTGGGGGGGGGGGGGGACTAGGGCTTTGGTTGTCAGTGGAGATGAATTGAATGGCAGCGTGAGATATATGCCGAAGATGGGCTCCGGAGGAGACATTTGCTCAGAAAATTGAACATATATTAAAAAAAAATATATATATCGTTTAGATCTAAAACACCTTTGAGGAAACAGGACCGCCGACGTCCATCCATGTGCACTGCGCGGCTGGACATTTCATATCCACCCTCGTATCAATGTTGGCGACTTCATTGCGGATTTACAGTGAAACACGCAGGAGTCGAGCGTCTGAGAGGCCGGCATCGTTGCTCTCTGCTCCTTTTCCGAGTGATCTCTTGTTGGTACATTGCCAGTAAATAGCCACATCCATCCATCCATACTGTGCCGAGGCCTGGTGGAGCCCACCGTCTGCTGCCTAACAGCTTTACGTCTGTTTCATCGGCATCTGGCAACATAGATGTCGCCCGTTTTGAGCCAGGTGTTCCTCTGTTGGGCCAGTCCAGAGGTTTAGGATTGATTTGATTTTTCTTCTGATCAACACCCTCCCTCCCCTACACCCAGCCAACCACCCACCCTGCCTCCCCCCTGAACCTATCACTGGGTTTTTGGGAAGATGGGCTGTCTTGGCAATAGTAAGACTGAAGACCAACGCAATGAGGAGAAGGCACAGAGGGAGGCCAACAAAAAGATAGAGAAGCAGCTCCAAAAAGACAAACAGATATACCGGGCGACTCACCGACTACTACTGTTAGGTAGGTTTTGTGACATTTATCATTAATGTGTGTGTGTGTGTGTGTTCAGTTTAGGCCTGAAGGTCCATTTTGTGCTGAATTGTTGAACCCACAAAAACAAGGCAAGTGTATTTATTTTCACCAGCTCATACAAATGTAATAGCTGTTGTTTCAGATTGCACCCTGTGGGGGGGGGGTAAAAAAAAAGAAAAAAGTTTTATAAACGTGAAGCATCAACAAATGATGCAATCACATGATGTCTGTACATCACTTTTACACTGTCTGGACACAGGACAGCTGAAAAGCAGGCTCGGCTACTTATTTATGGAGCGTGATTGCAGAACATGTGAGAGATGGTGGATGGACGGACGGACAGACAGACAGACAGACAGACACCATTTGTGTGAAGGCAGCATGCAGAGGCTGGGAGGCCACCTATAGGCATTTTTGCATGCCTGTGTCTTTTCTCCACACAAGACACATACAGGGGACAGCATTTGTGATGTGATGCGTTTTGTATAGATCCCTGATGCCTCCACCGTGAGTTATTTAGGCCTGCATGGACTTCATGTTTGACGCTGCTTTTCACACTCCACGCGCAGCCATTGCATAATCCTCTCCAGCAGCAGCGACTCTGGAAATGGATATTCTCCGATCGGTCGCTAAAAAAACTCTACTGTTTTTAATTTGACGAAGCTATTTTTGGCTTTATCATCTAGGCCTCCATGTCATGATACAGTCTGGACCTCAACGCCAGGGCTGGTATCCTGCTAAGCCTCTAGGAGTACGGAGAGAGCAAATTAGGATTACTATTAGGATTACTAGATTCCCTTGAATGGCTCTCCTGTTCATTCTAATCTGAAATTGATCCTAGATTTGTACAATTACACTTATAGGCTCTAAATAGCAGGCTTGTAACCTAACGCCTTGTGTCCAGGTTAAGAGATCTGATGGCCCGTCTTCTTCCATTTTCACTTTGCGAGGGCACATTTGGTACATTTTCGCTTTCCCCCCGTGAACATGTGTGGCCTTCTAACGCATTTTATAATGGCAATGGCATTTTCTTTATTCCTAAAATTATTTATCAGGGCCAAACCGATTTTGTCCTGAATGACTTCTGCACAAAGAAATAAAAACCAGTTATTATTCACAATAATCTGAGCTGGTCTCGTCCACCAGGTAGAGCGATTCTTCCTGTCTTCATCCCCGATGCTTAGAGTTCCTCCTCACATCTGGAAGCAGTGGTGGAAGAAATACTCGGATCCTTTACTTCAGTAAAAGCACCAATACAACAATGTCAAAACACTCCCATTACAAGTGATAGTCCTGCATTCAAACTCATTCCAGAGTAACAGTACTGACGAATTATCAGCCAAATGTATTAAAGGCAAAACTACTCATTCTGCAGAAAGAAATGTTAATGCCACTTTGCACAAGTAGCATTTTACTGTTGTAGCTGGTCCAGGTGTAGCTGGATATGGTAGGTAGTTATTGAGGCGATGCAGAGAAACGAAGCCCTGAAGTTCAAAACATTTATGGATTCAATCGTGGCTCTAGCTTCATCTTCAACTGGCCTGCTCTTCCACCAAGACACCAAATACCTTCCTGGATCCAGTATCCAAAGACTTGCTTTAAACCATCATCCACTTGTTTCCCCCCATTCTGGGTATTTTGGACGGTGCCTTTTTAAAGGAGTTTTGCTGTTAATGAACACTGTCTGACTTATTTTTCTGTCCTCCGTCTGCTTTCAGGGGCCGGTGAATCCGGGAAAAGCACGATAGTCAAACAGATGCGAATATTGCATGTTAATGGCTTCAACGCAGAGTAAGTGTTGGTTTCCCTCATGTTTCATTCCATACCTGTGTTGTTAATCACACAAGCGCAGCACATTTGGTCACTGAACCACTGCAGACAGTTTGTTTGGTTTTTGTTTACAGAATTTAGATGCAAAACTAATGATAAGGATTGGCTGACACTGACGGGATCAGATATGAAAATATTTGTTGACCTATAAATACCTTGATCACTTGGTGATGTTTTGGGGAGGACTAGTGGTGCATGCACAAGATACGAATGATAGCAATGACCTTTAGTGATACCGCAGGTGGCCAACATTAGTTGGTTAGTTGGGACTTTATTGTCAACAATTTGGAAAATGGTCAAAAATGACAAATGAAGACAGACTTCAGGACACAGCATCAACGACGACGATACTATAAAATAAAATTATAAAACAGCTGACTATTTTAGCTTGAAAATCAGAAAATACTGTGTTGATTATATAACATATACATATTGTATTTAATTTAAAAACTAATAAAATATTTTCTAGCTGTGGCAAAGCAGAATATGATTAACTTCTTGTTCTGAAATCTGTGTCCTGAGAAAAATGTGCTCGCTGAAATATAACGTTTTGGCCATGAAGAAGGGAAGAGTTGCTTTTTTCTCTTATTCTGTAATGTGACATTGATCTATAATTATACTGGGTATTAGAAGGAAAACCTCGGATGAATTTCTACACATGACAGGAACTTAATCGGTTGAAACTGTTCGCCTGGCTGGCATACAAATATTTATTTTTCCATTGGCACGGAGGGACACACGCTTGTCGTTGTTAAACAAAAAACTCTCCAATGTGGCCTAATGAAGAAAATGACGATGAATTCAACTGTTATGAGCAAGATTCTTGTAATGTTTTGGACTAAATACTCAAAGTTTGTGTTACACAAGAAGAATCCTTTATCTGTCGCAGGCTTTTCATGGAAACATTGCCCTGGTGTTCTTAAAGCCACCCTGCCTTGTGAATGTCCTAAAACTCAATCCCATATTGATGCAATGGAAACAAAAGTCACATCTTTCTATTCTCAATCACCTGTTTCCTTGAAAGGCATTGTGGGGTAGGAGCCGTCATCACGTGCTTACCTTTTGGGTCAGGTCGAGCAGACGCTCCCCAGACGCTCTGCCGCGGCGACAAACCCACAGTCTGCTGTCACTCCCGGGTCGCGTGTAGCTCCGGGGTTTGTTCGCCCTCTTCGCGCCGGAGGGTTTCACCTTGCTGGGTTTCACCTTGCTGGGTTTCACCCTCTGGGTGCAGGGCAGTGCCAGTGGCAGTCAGCGCAAGGTGCTGGGAGGATGGGGAGGATGAGGAGGTGATGGGGAGTGACACAGTGATATAGGAGCGGGATAAGAGGAGGGTGAGAGGGTCAGTATGGCTGAGGTGAGAAGAGATCGGTATGGTAGTTCATTTCAAAGTGGAGGTTCATTTTATTTTTTTTATTGGAGGTCCAAGTGTGAGGAATACAGTCATACAGCGGTCGGTCTGAGTGGAATAAAGGAGCAGAGGGAAACAAAGTTCCATCATCGCCTTCCTTTGAGGAAATAATCAACTTGAAAATGTTATCTGGCTTTTTTGTTTGGCATTCTACATATTCAAAGTGCAGTTCCCCCGAGTGTGAGAACGTTTCGCTATTGACTCATTATTAATAAACATAAACAACCAGAGAATCAAGGCCCTCTATCATCTCTACTCATTGTGTAAAAAATGTATATCGTAAAATAGGGCTGCAGCTAACGATTATTGTCATTATCAGGTATCGAGTATTTGGTTTGTAAAATGTCAGAAAATAGTGACAATCGCAGTTTCCTGGAGCCAAAGGTGACATTTTGTCTGACCAGAAAACCAAAGATATTTATCGGTTTTCTCCCATAAAACTCAAAGAAAATGAGAAGATATTCACATTTGAATTCTTTGACATTTTTGCATAAATAAAATGACAAACAATTAAGTCAGTTGTTTATCTAAAATGTTGTGCTTTCATTTTCTGCCAGTCTACTAACAGATTAATCGACAACTCATTTCAGGGCTATAGGTATGAGGTAATAAATATAAGATATCACCCAATGATAGCAGACAACTATAAAGCTTCCCTAACGTGGAGTTGTCCCCAGGAAATCTAAATACCATTTCAAGGCTGAAACGTTGTCAGGGTTAGGTTTCGATTACAGCAGCATGCAGCAATGCGGCAACGCTGACAGTGTTAACGTTTCCCACTTACAACTGAACACATTCGTCGCCGAAAGACTTTCATCAATGCTATTAATTTGAAATCCTTCCGCTCAACGTGAAAATCACAGGCTTGATGCAGCGGTCTTGACGGGACCCGCTGCTGCTGTAACGTCAACTGTGCTCAGACGTAGCACACGTGCGTATTGCTCTGATATACGGAGATATTTCGCCTTGGGTCACTCGGAAGAAATATCACGCCATGCAGGGTACCTGCTTGTGTAAGCATCTCTAAGGTAGTTTCATTTGGGGAATTTCAGTATCAGATGTGACTTTCAATTGTCAAACGTGTCTTTTGAAAGGAGATTTGAAGGAATTTAACACTCAACACTGGTTTCTGAAAGACCTGCGTGACTGCGTTAGACCTTTGCTGCTGGTATCAGTGAAGCCCACAGGTTGCATAAACTGAGTCCCATGCCATGTGCTGATGCTGAAATTCTGTTTGTCTTGACAACAATACAAAATGGAGCATATCATTGTATTTGCTAATACTTTGTGCTCATGGGAGGTTGTTAGTTAAATTTGGAGACCTCAAAATGTACAGATGCAGTCTGTGTTGTCCTCCGCACCCCACGCACTGCTGTTTTCTGTTGAATAAATGTCATTTCCCAAAATTAACACAAGTTCTGCGGTTTTATTTGGTAATTCAGGAGTTGCACTTGGTCAGCCAAATAAATGTATCGGTGCATCTGAAGCAGTCTGATACAATTTACCTCCAGGCTGACAAAGAGGTCCTGGAGAATTGTATGTTATGCAGCAAACTCCTACTAAAACCTCCTGCTGCCAACGCAAAAGAAACAAAACATTTCTTACTTCTTTCAAGCTGTTTCTTGAAATTAATTTTTGCCTGTACAGCTGTGCTATCATATTTGGATGTACAGCTGATATACAGTATTTCCACCTGCTGTATTTTAGGCAACGTGTTTTTCCAGTTCCCTGTGGAGCTGTATTTGGGAAATAATAAAGTTTATTGTATTAGATTTTAAGCACTCTTCACTTTTAACCAGCATGACTCAACTTGATAAGGCTTAAGTTTTGTAATTTATGCTTTTGAGTAAAAAATAAACCCCCCCAATAAACCACAAACTTTTCTTTGTTCTTCACAGGGAGAAGAAACAGAAAATTCATGATATTAAAAACAACATAAAAGAAGCTATAGAGGTAAGAAATTGGTCTTTTGAGCCATTGTGAATGATACAGTGTGAAATGTGGGATTCTTGAACAGCTTGTAGCACTTTTCCTACTGCAGAAGGAGCATTGATGAGAGATTTGCTCATTTTCAGGACTTGACAAGACGAAGGCAAAAGCCACAATACAATTGTGTGTGTGTGTGTGTGTGTAGAAGTGTGAAACCTAATTACTTATCTATGAAATATCTGAGCGTAATAGTCAAAGTCATGATAAATTATTACTGATGTTTTAGGCAATAAAAGTACTTTGCTTAACAGCTGAGAACAAATTTCTGAATGCTTTTAAAATATTGAGTAATTACAAATTAATAGGGGACACATTGAGGTGAAGCCACCTTTGTCGTGTAGATGTAAAGGAGCTTTAAGACCCTGTTGTGCTGTAAGTGTTGTTAGGTTTTTCTAATGAATGATTGCATCAAATTTTCTTCTTGCGTTC
The DNA here is from genome assembly GCA_036023855.1 of Gadopsis marmoratus. Taxonomy (NCBI): domain Eukaryota; kingdom Metazoa; phylum Chordata; class Actinopteri; order Centrarchiformes; family Percichthyidae; genus Gadopsis; species Gadopsis marmoratus. Next base: position 33,277 of record JAVQJF010116415.1, read on the forward strand.
CCTCTGTACAGACCATTGTGGCTGCCATGACTACACTCACACCACCATGCCAGTTAGCCTGTCCTGCTAACCAGTGCCGAATCGATTACGTCCTGCATCAAGTAAACCAGAAGGATTTTGAGTTTCCTTCGGTAAGTTGCACCTTTCTCCTTTGGGATCTGTTGACTCTCTGACTTGTGCACTAGTTTGTTTCCTTCCTTCAACTGCAAGTCCCGTTTTATATTAATAACCTCTTAGTCTAAAGTCATCTGGAGGTCAAAAAGCGAATGGCTGGATGGCAACTTTGGTAGCTAAACCTTTTTTTTTGTTTGTTCATTTAACTTAGTTTGATAACGGATTCATTATTTTAAGTAATTTTGTTGAAAATGCCTAAACTTCTCTGGTTCCAGCCTTTTAAATGTGAATATATGCTGTCTTTTATGGGTCTTCTATGATATTAAACTGGATATGTTTCGGTTTTGCACTGTTGTTCGGACGAAACAAGACATTTAAATATGTAAACCTTAGCTCTGGGCAGTTGCTATATGCATTTCTCACAATTTTCTGACATTTAATAGACCATACAGTTAATCATGAAAATAATCGGTAGATTAATTCATAATGAAAATGGTTGTTAATTAATTGCAGCCCTAAACTTAATTCAATTTTTTTTCCATTATGATTTTAAACTGTTTGCGAATATTAATCACATCCTTGGTTTGTCTGTGTGCTATTTTCCTGCCAAGATATAAAGCTGATAATACAAATCAGCGTCAGTTTTTATACACAGTGTTTTTATAGATATTCTCCAAATTTTTTTGTTGTGAAATTGGTCTGAAATTCATTATTTGAACTGCTGTTAAATGTTGTAAAGTATCAGGTCCAGCCCGCTGGTGCCCTGGCTAGGTGAGCTGGTGTGTTTGCACAGTGACTCAATAATTAGCAGGTGTGCTTCCGTTTGGGGAGGATGTCAATTGAATGAGCCTCTCACCTGAGAGATCCACACCGCCTATTAACACTGATTGTCTGTAATAACCCCAAATGTGTCCAGAGGGAGGCTGAGGCTCTGAGGGATTCCCCCCTGAGCTGCAGCTGCTCCCGGTGGCCTGTCAGAGACTCGCTGCAGGTCCCACTGCAGGACCACATATTTATTTATTTACTGGTGTCTCCTGGATCAGTTTATTTGTAGTTTAAAACTGATGTTAGAGATTAGTTTATCCTGTTATAGACTGCTAGTCTGTTAGCATGTAACGTTCATCCTACTTTACATTGCGGGGACTAGGGGCTGTAATCTAGAGCCACAGAATCTGGTTTATTAATAATCATTTGCACACATGTTGGTCCCGCTTTGGATTGTGACGTAGTCTTTGAAAATCACGGAATCTCTCTATGCATTTCTGCCGGAAGGTAAAATGTATTTGCGAGTGCACTTCTGCGAGTAAAGGCCACAAAAATCAGGGTTTCGTGCTACAAAATTGAAGCTGTACTCCTCAACGACACTATGCGTTATGTAATTCACTCCATTGTCCATTTCTCAGAAATGGTAATAACAGGTGGTTTGGAAAATGCTTAATTTTAACCATTAAGTTTTCAAGGTCAGGTATATGCTTGAATTCGAATATACTCCTTGGAAAATGCTTGATTTTCAACATAAGCTGTGACTCATTGTAACTCATGTAAACCAAAAATCTTTTTATATTTGAAATGAAACAATCCCCTCTTCATATTTGTGTGTTGTCTTCTGGCATTTATAGTTCCAATTTAGATGTAATGATACAATACACGAAAGTCTGGAAATTTTGGCTTTTTGACACCTGGAAAGTGCTTGAATTGTACTATACGAACCCTGAAATAGCCAAAATGAGTACTGTCAGAGTACTGTGTACATAATGCTAGCCATAAAAATCGCAGTTGCGTTTATGATATAAAGTTCTGATTGAGCTGAAACAATTAGTCGAATAATCGATTAGTTGATAGACAGCAAAAATGACAATTTTGATAAAAAAAATGTAAAGAGCCGTTTGCAGCTTTAATCAGTCGGTGGAACAAACAATTGGAGAATAGGTTGTGACCTTGTCAAGCTTCAAAATTATTAATCTGACGTTGAGAGTAAACTGAAAATGGTGCCACGTTATTCCGTTTGTTGAAAAGCATTTCAACTGTTTTCTAATATGGGAAAGGTTCCGTTCAGAGGAGGAAGAACACAGTGACTTCCCTGTTGTTGTTCCAGCACGGTAGCTTCGATCTTTTAAGATGGTCTCTTCCATGCTGCAGATTTGTGAACAGCAGCTTAGTTTCCAGGGAAGAGTGTGCGTATTTGTGTGTAAACAAATGGAAGCCTCCTGATATTATCTCTGTTACTTCATGGCAAATTTATTATGCCGGCTTGTCTCAAGCTGACCCTTCCCTCGGGCCTTCAGTCAGTCGACCAGACTTCCATTGAAGACTTGCAGGGTCTCGGTGGTGGGAAGGACCAGCACTCACACTTGAGTTCTGGTCTGTGGGGTGTGGAGGGTGAGTGCATAAATCACTGTACCGCTGTTGTTTTAAATAGTGATTTCAGCACAGGAATAGCAGCATTTAATGAAGTAAAAAGCCTGGCTGTCTGTTAACTGATTTTGCCCGTTGAAGTGAATGGGTGGTTGTTCAGGAAATAGTAGAAAACTGTCTGATCAGCCTCCCCAGCCCGCCTCCTCGGCCCCCTCCCCCTCGCCTGCACTTAGGGCCTACTGGAAACCAGTTGGACTGGTTAACTCTGCCTTTAGCAGAGGAGGAAGAGAGACAGAAAATAAGCACAGGATTCAATCTTCATAGGCTTGTTCTCCATTTCCTTTCGAAACTGCATTTCTAATCGATAATCCTCGCGGTTTGTTATTATTAACATGAAATAATGTGTCTCACTAAATGTTAATAATAAAATGGACCCACCTTTCATGCAAGATAACAAATTGTTACTGAGGTTATTTACTTTAGTTCCTCACAGACAGGTTGCTGCCATGCCCACCTGTCTTGAGCGTCCTTGCTCCCTGCAAAGTACAGTACAGTGACACATCACTGCAATCAACTTGGTCAAGTCAATATTATTTAATGTAAAGCCTTCAATCAATCATAAGTGTTTGAAATCTCAGATTGTTATTTTTTACAATATATAGAATTTTAATATGTCAGTCAAACCCTACGCACAATACAAGTGATATCATACCGCTGATATGTCACCTGGTAGTTTACTCAGAATACCTTTTCCACGACCTAATTCTATAAATGCAATTGAATATATTTTATTTTTGGGGGGGGTGGAATCGATACTAAAAATAATAGTTGTAGCCATACTTTTAAATATAAATTCTTCCCATTTACTACTTGCTACTTACTTTAGTCTGGTTCTTTTGGGGTATTTATGAGTCTGTAAATGTGGTTTCAGCTAGAATCTGAAAAAGGAAATAAGAGCAAAAGACATCAAAGAGAACACATTTTTTTTAAATAGGTAAACTCCTTTATCAACTTGTATTATCTTAACTTGTATGCTAAGTTATACTACTACTACTACTACTACTACTACTACTACTACTACTACTACTACTGCCAGCATCATAAAGACAAAAATAGAACTCTGTAAAGCAAACTGAATTCCCCTTCGTATTTCACTCCCCTTCTGACTCTGTAGCACTTGTCACAGACACTGGAAAGAAATCGCAAATGAAGGCACTTAACAGTGTCAGCGATGATCAGAAATGACTCACGTTTGACAATTTTGTATTGTGATAGGAAAAGCAACACTGCTAGTTTTAATCAGACCTCAAGTGTCACCATGTCCCATGTATACACCTCAGCCGTTCCATCTACTTTTCCAAACGTCTGTATATATACAGTACACTGTATATGTCAGTAACATGGTGGTCACTGCAAAACCTGCTTACTCTCAGTTAAATTACGTATTTCTAAGGGCATACAGTATAACGCCATGGCTCATAATGGCTTATTTGTGCTTGACTGCACTGTATGTGACCAAGTGCAGATCGCAGTGAAGAGATAGGCCCCTGTGTGGTCACAGCCGAGCCTTGTGTCGGTACAAAGCTCTCCGTTTCTTCACGAACTCAGTGAACTGCTCTGCTTCCTGCCTCTGTCAGGGCAGTCTCATCTGCTGCTCCTCTCTGAGCCGGCCTTCAACTACAAACTCAGCCAGGGAGAATCACAGCCTCCCTCCATCTGCCCTTAAATGTGTGAAGTCGATCATTTTGTCGTGCACTGCATTCAGCACGGGTTTATGTCCGATCATGAACAACTTTTTCAACGCTATGTCTATTTTCTTCTCTTCTCTTTAGGGCTGCAACCGATTATTTTTCTTAAAAAATAATGTTCTGATTGTTTTAAACGCTTTGTCTATGAAATGCCAGCAAGTTCCCATAGCCCAAGGTGATGCCTTCACATGTGTGGCTTTGTCCAACCAACAGTAGAAAAGCCAAATATAGTCTGTTTACTGTCATTTAAGACAAATATTTGAGAAGCTGGAAGTTTGATATTTTTGCTTAAAAAAATTATTCATGATTAATTTTCCTCTTCTTGCTCCGCGCTGTGGGCGTGTCAACACCTGCAAGCTAGCGAGTAGGAAGGGACCCCAGGTTTAGACTAAACCTACTGGCCCACCACTGCATTGCTTTTTTGTTGTGACTTTTTTTGGGAAAACGCAGCATAGCCAGCAGGCAAAAAAGTTGAAATTTTTGAATTTTCGACTCCTATATATATATTCATATCTGGGCAGTCCTACGATGTTCGTGTCACATAGAAAATCAATGTGGCCGATGTTTGCATTGTATTCAGTGGGTCTTCACTGAAACTGCTCTTCTCTTCTCTCAAAGAAATCTAAAAGATATATGGTAATATTACATTGTTTTTAGGATGTCATGTTTGGACCCTCAGCTGCTATTTCTTATGAAGTATCTTGTTTCGCTCAGTGTGCAAATTTTTTTTTTTAGCTCTTTTTCTGATTTATCTTTATATCAGGGATCCTCTGCCCTAAATCGAGAGCCTGACTTGCAGTTATTTCTAGTTGAGGTATGTCGTTGATCAAGTCCCCTCTTTCACTTTCCAGGAGTTTTATGACCATGCAAAGATCCTCTGGCAGGACGATGGTCTGCGGGCCTGCTGGGAAAGGTCCAACGAATATCAACTCATCGACTGCGCACAGTAGTAAGTCTCCTTTTTTTAATATTCCCTTTCATTTTTTCCCCCCTCCATACATCATACACCTGCAGTTAAGCATGCATATACTTCTGAGGGCTCTCATGATGGCAGGCAGACACTAGGACATGCTTCCCTTTTCTCTCTGTGACTCTTTAGTTCAATATGCTCACAGCGAGCCAATCAGCTTGAACACTGGGATGTTTGGGTGTTTTACCTTGTGGTTAATGTGAGCGAAAGGGGTCAAAGTTCGTGAGGTGACAATGAAGGCCACGCAAACCTACAATGACCGTGTGTTTGTTCTAACCAGTGCGTATTGATAGTAGGTAGATCTTATGAATTGACCTCATCAGAATATATTTTCGGGAATACTGAGATGTATTATTTTTTCCCAGAAAATCTTGCAGCTCTTCTTTCTTTCTCTTCTGGTTTTTTTTTCTTCCCCTGCCTTTTGATCTCCGTCAGGCCTGCCTCTGTTACAAGGCATGCAGTGTTCACATGAAGCCAGAGTTCTTGGAGGGCGGAGGCTTGCCTGCTCTCTCTGTGTGTGTGTGTGTGTGTGTGTGTGTGTGTGTGTGTGTGTGTGTGTGTG